>JAGVSP010002461.1:0-29769 GCA_022494985.1 Micrasema minimum | reverse complement strand
TTTTTCAGGGAAAATTTTTGGACCAAAAAATTAAACATTTTTTTTTTTTTAAAAAAAATTTTTAAAAAAAAGGGGGGGTTTTTAAAAATTTTTTAAAAAAAATTCAAAATTGGGGGTTTTAAAACTTCTTTTTAGAAGGCAAAAAAAAACGGTCGGATCAGCATAAAAATAGGATAAACCCATGACAGGTAAAAAACATACTTGATCTATCAGCACCCTGAGCCTTGTGTTGTTTTCACGCCTCATTATTTTAATCAAGATCTGTGAATTATATTTTTTATTAATTCATTTTTTATAGATCAATAAAGTCCGCCTAACCCATGATATTACGAACTAAATATGTATGTATAAAACTAGACAGTTTGATATAAAAACGGACTAACGTTTTGACACAATAGTTTATTTTACATATTCGAATACAGGTGTTACATGAAACATGTTTTAACGTTTTTACTAATTAGCAAAATTAATTCGCTCTAGGTGACCCAGTTCTAGTGGAAAAGTAATTTATTTAAAGGTCCTAAAAAATGTTGTATTAAACAGGCATAAATAGATTTTATTTACCTATTGTAATAAAAAATCAAAACATTATTTGAGTTACCTAGTTATAATTTTAGTGTACTTTGTATAAGTAATAAAGTATTAAATAATAACGCGTATTGGATTTTTTTAAATGGTAATAATTCAATTAGGTATCTTTGTTTTTTAATGTTATCAGTGGAATACCGATGTACTATATCAAGTGTTATCATAAAACGAACTAGAAAATCAGTATTTTATCTTATTAATCTATATTATTTTAGAACAACATTTTGAATGAATACAAATACTTGTAGACAAATTACTGGATTATACCCATGCTGGGCTGATATCAGATATTATTGATATCTCAACAGAGACAGAGAAGCTCTCTGGAAACGAATGTGGGTTATCTAGGCGTTTACAGGCTTTATGACCTGTCATTGGCTGGGTTAAGTGGCCACTTGACGTAATTACAACATTCCCCATTCCGCCTGTCATCTGACATCTAAGATATATACAAGTTTCAAAAATTTGTCATACATGGTTGTCAGATGATAGGCGGAAATGGGGAATGTTGTAATTACGTCAAGTGGCCACTTAACCCAGCCAATGACAGGTCATAAGCCCTGTAAAACGCCTAGATAACCCACATTCGTTTCCAGAGCTTCTCTGTCTCTGTTGAGATATCAATAATATATATTATTTTATTTCGGCGAAGTCAAATAAATATTTTTTAAGAAACGCATTTCAGTGATTTGAGCCGCATTTTGCTGTATTTCTCTAATATATTTATGGATTCCATAAACTGCCTCCAAGCGATCGGCCGCCAATGTGCATAGTCCCGCAGCTCTGACGCAAACTCGACGGATTGTCAACAGTGGACGTCCAGGACGCAAGGAACCTGATGGTTAAATTGGCAAGTATGAGAGGCAAGACGCCGTAAAATAAAATACAAAAAAAATGTTTGTTAAAAAAGCTAATTTATAAAATCATTAAGTGTTTATTATAACATAGTTACCGAGACCCGAGTTAATTGAATTGAATAGGTACCTACTCATTTGAAGTTTATTTCCGTATAATTTCATAATCATTTTATAGTGAATGCTCTCCAAACTCTTAATGTATCGCGTTCTTCTCTTCTCTTTTCTTTTATTTATCGCCAGATTGAGTTTCTAGTTCCTGTTCTCACAATATGACCTACCCGATACATTCTCCACGGAGACCTAACACATGGTTGCTGGTCGCCGGAAACCATCTTTGGAATATCAGAGAGAATTGTATCGTACGTTATTAAGTACATCATGATCTTATTTATGGCCGTGTATCCACTGTCTTGTAGAAAAGAATAGTTAGAACGTTTGACTCCGTGTTTTACAAGTCTATTTTTGTCAACGATTTTAATATCTTGTCGTCGCAAAGCCGTTGGAAATCAAAATGAAAGAGTTTTATTATTCGTCAATTTTGCTTTTTCTTTCTATGGAGAGTTTAACCAATCAATGGAGTGAAATCGATAAACTGTTTTTTTGTTTGAAATTTACAGATGTTTACGAATAAACAATATATATATATTTTTTTTAAATTTTATTATCATTATATTTATTTAGTAATATATAATTTTTACATAGACTAATATTATTACATTACACTTAATTATTTTTTTTTCCCTAACTATTCTTTTCCTTCTATTACACATTTTTCAATTTAGCTATAATATAATACCTACACTAATATTTTTCACACATATATTTTTTTTACATTGAACCCTAAATAACTTTACATTTTGTTCATTTCTTATTTCATCAGGAATCTCCTTATACATTTTAATGCCCATTAGACAATTCTGTGACATAGCTTTTCTTTTCTTTTCTAATCTTATATTTTTTGAACCTCTTGTTGCATATTTATGAAAAAAGTGATTGTTTTTTTTTTTGTTTTGCAAATATCTTGGAATTATCCCTTTAACAATTTTTGTAAATTTCATTAGAAACATTATATTTAACTCTTTGGTCTACAGACATAATATTCAAAAGTTTAATCATTTTTTTAATGTTTGTTCTTCTACTGCACTTTAATATGATTCGCATGACTTTGTTTTGCAAAATTTGCAATAATTATTTAAATTACAATTCGACACCTCAACAGAGACGAAATATTGCAAGGGAATATGGATATCTATTATATTCATTATTACATTCCCCATTCCGCCTAGTATTTGATATCCATATCTGCCAACTATCACAACTTGTATACATATATACACTTAAATGGTGCGACGCTTCACATGTGAAAACTCTCCGTCATCCATTGAGAAAATCGCTAAACATTTTAGCAGAAACCTTTATGATGGTGAGTGAGCTTCTTACCGAATTATATTACCTACTAGGCAACGCCTGAAAATGACTCTTCAATTTTTTATGCTTATAACTTTTACCAGCTAATTTTATAAACATCCAGTTTTTGTCTACAAGTATGTGGACACATTTAAAATGTTGCCAATAATTATTTAGACCAAAACATTCAGAAAATTTCAGAAAAACAATTTTCTTACGTTACGTTAAGTAATGTTATATAATAATTTATTCGTAATTTACCAAATCTAATCACGTAATTAAATAATTCATAGCCATAAGATTAAAGTCGTGATTCCATTAGGTCCCTCCAGGTATAGGGCATAGGCTTGAGTGTCACTAAGAGGTCACTGAGCGCTAGACTTAGCCAACCCTAAGTTCAGTCCTCAAGGAGTCAAGCCCGGGGTGGAGCAAGCAAGACCCACCCTTCACTTAGTCGAGTCTCGCACTTAGCTTAGTGAGTAACATGAAGACCACGGGGCATAATAGTGAATCATGGCCGCTTGGCGTGATGTTTGTACATTAAAACACGACTTCACACTTTAGTTAGTCATAAGGATAAATAATAAACACTGATCACAAAGTAATGAAAGTTTACAATGTTTAATGCTGCAAAACTTATATGTAAAACGTTTAACTATTAAAATATTACCAATGTATGTACCAAATGTAAAGCAAATATTGCATAAATAATATGTTTGTAGATATTAAAGAAATGTTCCTAATATATACCTAAAAATATTTGTCACTAAAGCCTTCAATTGTTCAAGATTTTTGTATTTTTTCGTATTCTGAATTTATGCAATTTATCAGTTTAAAAAATCGAGTTTCATGTACTAAAAAAATACGTTGGTAATGAATCTAAATCAAAATATATTATGTAACCATTCAACCTGGTTCTAAGAAATTTTATGATTTATGGTCCTTCAACCCGGAAAATTTTGGTACCCGAATTTGTAGGTACTTTTTCTTGGAAGGTTTAATATTTATATTAGTAAAGGATTAGTATGATTATATTTTTGTAGTATCTACCACTCACGATTATGTAGATGGAACCTATGTACATAGTGCTACTATTACATTTTTTCATAAAGTCCTAACAATTAAACATTAATTTTCATTACTCCTAACTAAATAAACATAATTTTTAATTCAAAGCCTGAATTTCACCATCATCATATCTGCTCCCTATGTTGAGCATATGGATACCGCAAACCGCCAGCTCCCGTGCCGTGTCTTTCCAAGTCAGGCCCAAAATCTTAAATTCGTATTTGTTTCAAACAGTATTTGAATTTCCACCGTTAGGCTGAAAACTTACAGCCTGCCTATTAAAACTGTGACAGTGCGAGGTATTACTAAGTTCTTGTGGAGTATTTATATACGATGTCTTGGATTACCGTCCTGTTTTACGCTTTACACCTGTAGTAAGCTTTAAGCTCCAGCCACCCCGTGTGGTGAGGGAGGGGCGAGGAGGGGAGGAACTCGCGATAAGCCGGCTTCAGTAAGATGGAGTAGAATCAGTATGGAATTGTCAGCATATCTCCACTCCACTTCAGTACCCTCCTGGCGCCCGACCGGTCAGGTCCTGTCTCGCGGGCTGCTCTCTGCTCTCTCCTCTCGCGGAGTCGCTTTACAGTTCCCTACCTGTCAGAGTCGTCATACCTAATCTGTATCCGAACGGTTTCCGCGGAGGCGAGTACCGTTCCCGGGCGAAAAACTCGCGAAAAGATTGCCAATCCAGTTTCTGCGATCGACTTTACATCGGACTTGTGCGCTATTATTCCTGCAAATGTCTTAAAAAATAAAACAAACTTTTGGGATACCCACCTACCTCTTTAAAAAAGTAATTATTTTTTTAAATGTGAATATTATACATTTTTTCCGTGTGCAAAGTCGCCGTATTTTCTTGTGTGTGTTTTAAAATAAGATGTCGCTAAGCGGTAAAACAACTTATCTTTATGTTTTCACTTCGTCTTTGATTGAGTCGTTTCACGAGCCTCTTGACGAAATCTTGCTTTATTGAATTTTTATCACGAACGACGAGTGTCACAGCTGGGTGCTTAGCATAAACAAACGTCGATATCGAAATCGTGATCGAATTCACCATGGAAAATCATAGCCAGCGAAGAAATTAACGTACGATTTTCCATACAAAATGATGAAATGGTGAATTGATGAAAATGATAACAATTTACGCTTCAAGGTCTCGGTATTAAGTATTAAGTATTTTGATATTTGTTATCAATTGACAAATAGGTTTGATTGATTCCTATTTCGAGTTGAAAATTCAAGCTTGCAATTTAAATAGCAAATGGTATCTATTCCTATACGGCTTAGAGTTTGGATAACAGATAAACTTATCACGGTAAATTAATCAAATTTTGTACCTATTAGGTATTAATTTTTATAATTTGTCAATTAATTAAATGATTTAACTATAGTCTGAGGTATAAAAGCTAGTTTGTACACTGTAATAATGTTCTGTTTTAAATCTGATAGTGTAATGTAAAGTTGAATACATCGGTGACACAGGATTTACGCGATATGTGTTCAGACCAGTTATGCTGTGAAGTACTCGTACACTTAGATTCCTGGAAAATTCTGTATCCGCTACCCTCTACGTCTATACCAGTGCCAGTGTAGAGACAGTAGTACTACTGTACTGTACCTACCTAACTATCCATCTTACCTCTACTACATATGGCTATCCACATCCACTATCCCAGCTACCTTTACACACGTTTATCTGCCTTCTGCTGATCTTATACTCCGACCGAGGAGTGGGACGGCGCGGCGATAAGATTAAAGATTTTGCCTTATCAGCTAATTCGATTTAACCAGACCTAAGCTCGCGTTTACATACCTCCAGGCCATGTTTCCTAGTAATTGAATTACTTACCTGAACTACGGGATATTTAATTTAAAATGCATTTATTATGATTATATTTGACTAGAGGCAAGCGTAATTTGCTCGAATTAAATATTATAAACTAATATTCCAATGTGACACCCACGATCGGTGACCAATCATTGTTTAAAATATTGGCACTGATTGTATACTCGGTACGTACGGTATACAATACTCTATTTAGTGTTTCAAGTATGGAAAATATAACGTTTAATTTAACTGAAATTACTATTTTCGTCATTGAATGAATATGTTTTGTCACTTAGATCCCTATTAAATTGTGCTTTTCCGCGTAATCGCGCGATAAATATTATATGTAATCGATTACGCCTGAGGCGATAAACTGAATTTTTACCGAGGTTGTTCAGTTAGGTCCGCGATACTCCGCGTGCTGCGACAGCCGTTGCAAGAAGCGGATATCGTGCATGTTAAATTAATGCTTATTCGATATGCAAATGAATCGATAATTTATAAAAGCCAATATATAAATCAGTACTTCGATAATGTCTAAATACGTTATATCTTAAGCGGACAAAAAAAGATCACGATAGACGCCCGAATGCCTTTTGCATTACTCCAGTTAGTAATCAAAGTGCTCCAACGGTTCACGGACGAGTTGTCGACTTTCCGAGATGGTGAACTTCAAAGTATAAATCGCCAACAGATTTGTCTGACCCGAGCCACCTTAAAGGCCGATATGAATCTTCCGCAATCATACACCATTCCGGTCACGGAACTTGCATTAAATCGTTGTTCTACGAAGTGGATTACCGCCTCAGTTCTGTGTTCCGCGGGTCTCGACTCTCGGATCACGTCCTACTAAATACTGAATACCGACGCCCGGACTCTTCATGGAACAATTAAGCATTTAGAAAGGACAACATCGCGCGAATTTACACGACGATTTTTCGGAGAGATCGAGTCGCTAATTTGCATATTTTTTTTCCAGTTTTTATGTGACCCGCTTCGCGCGGTTTGTGATTCTGTGGCGCTATTGCCAGTGTTGGTTTTCCTCGAGTGTTTCCACGATAAGATAAAGTGCGAAACTATAAAACGGCTAACGTGTCGCGAGGTGTGATAGCGGCTGGAATGGCTCCAGGAAACCTGTTGTGTTGATTAGTGGATTAGTGACTGTGAGTTGGGCCCATGTTCCCAGAGGAAGGGAGGAGATCCCGATCTGGTACCCGTAAGAAGGTGACTATCGGGAACGGAACCATCATGAGACCCCGAGCCAGCTCCGCTGAGAATGGAGAGGTATGATCCATTTAATTTACAATAATTTTCACATTCAACGCAGACTTTAAATATGTTGTTTTTCTTTACATAACTATAAATATTATTAATGTATTTACACGTAGACAACCCAACATTGAAACTATTAATCTGTGGATTTTAATACCTTTACCCGTATTTATCTTTATCGCTTTGACACTAATCAAAATTAATATCATCGATATCTGGAATTTCTCAGATAAAAACAGCCAAACGAATATAATATTTTTGTTTCGTGTTCTGTAACATAAACATAACCATTAGGAACAATAAATTATTCGTGCACTATGTTTTTTTTTTACATAATAATTCATTTTACATACATTGAATTTTTTTTCAGGAAGTTATTCTGTGGAACCAGTTGCGATTGTTTTGGCAAAAGTAATAAATTTTACAGATAATGATCAGTTTCTATGATCTCTTCTGTTTTACATAACTTAACAGTAAACACATTCGTCAAAAAACATTTGTATGATCAATAACATTTGTAGTAACTATGTAACACATAACAATAGCAGATCACGACGTAATAAAGTACTAAACTAATAACGAGCGTGTCGATGCAAAAATAAACTCAGTGTATAAACGTAACCATTTTGTTTTATCATCATTTTTTTTCTAGTGAACAATTTTAAGTTAGTTTCACATAACATAAATATTGTATTTATGTCGGAAATTTTTACGAGGGTAAATAAATATTTGAAAATATTATTTATTTATATAACTGCAAACATATTGAAAAAGCCCCTTTGTTCAGTTATTTACGATAGTGTTAACGTTTTATCGTTATTGTTAAATGTTAAACCACAGCTAGTAGTATTAGTATGTTGTACTTGATCGCCCTGACGAAGAGACGAGTAAAGTATCGAAATCGGTAGACATAAAAAAGACGGGGAATAGTTACCTACATAATATTAATTTTTTCAAACACAAGACAAATGGTTGAATATTGAAAATTGAATATTAATAATTCTATGAGCCAATGGAAAAAAAATCTTAGTTTCAGTAAACCATTGAAATTACTATTACTATTACTTCTTCTTCTACCCTTATCCGCACCCAGTGAATCTAGATCATCTGTTACATGTAGGCAAGATGATCAGACATACGCTTCAGCGCCGGTCCAAGGTATCACGTTTAAACATTTAAATGAAAGAACCACACACAGATAAATATTTCATATTGAACCATCAGTCATTGGAAAAAAAACTTAGTTAATAAGCCATTGTATCTACTAGCTACTACTCCGTTTTATTCGCTCACAATAGTGCATAGGGCACTGCATTTTAAATGTGAAAATCACACTATATCTAAATTTTCTATAAATCCCGTATTATTATGATATTATGATTGGTTGCGTGGATATCGGAATAGAGCCGTCAGTGATGGTGAAGTTGCAGGTACGGGTATGTGCCGTTTTCTCTGCCCAAGAATGCTCGTGCCCCCATACATCTCCCCATAAGGAGTCGGTACTGGGACCAGTCTGAAGAGAAGTCGCAGTTCCGTTTGGACGAGCAGTAAGCTCCGTTTACCATGTCCATACCTCCCGACCTTGCGAGTTTCCAAATGGCGGATACTGCGTCCGCGTGGGGACCGTGACACACTAGAAAAAAAGAAAATATTTCATCTGTATAATGTACTCGTACATAAATAGATACTATATTCATTTACTTAGCAAGAGAAAACTGGACGATATTCATTTGATCGCATTCGGTTATATATTATAGACGGAGTAACAAAACTCGATGTACAAGCGGCAAACCAGTGAATCTACGTCATATTTGGGGTCGATGTTGTAGATTTTTTTTTGAAGTTGATTTAACCCATAATTTTACAGAAAATCGGGTGCAAATTTGTTTTTTTTTAAAAATAAATTAAAATATTATTAATATTTTAAAAATAAATATTTATGAGTGATGCAAAAGTATTGAATCTGTTGCCTTTAGTTGTGTATCATCGTGTGAACATCGTCATCATCATCATACCATATCCTCTCCCTATGTGGATCATATGGATTCCACAAAATGCTTCCAAGCTAAGCGGTCGGCAGAAAGCTATCGTTCATCCTCCCTAGTCAAGTCGCATATTGACGGCGAATTGTCAACATGTCATGTAAACGCCTAGATATCCATATTCCCTTCCAAACTTCTCGTCTCTGTTAAGATGTCAAATTGTAATTGTTAGCCCGTAATGGGTGAAATCCAATTTTTGTCTACACGTATTTGGACACATTAAAAATGTTGTCAATTAATTATTTATCATTAAGCTTTGAGAATAGTAAGTACGTAGAATACTGAGAAGTTTTGAGATTAGGTGTCTTAGAAGAATTTTAGGTGTGCGGTGGTTTGACTTTTTAAGGAACACAGAGGTGAGGCAACGGACACAGCAACCCTTCATCCGGCGAAGGCGTTTCGGCTGGCTAGGCCATATACTACGTATGCCTCCCGAGAGCCTTAACCATGCTTGCCTATTTTACAAGGCATCAGGTTCTCGGCGTCCCGGTCGTCCACTGTTGACAATTCGTCGGCAGTTTGCGTCAGAGCTGCGGGACGTGGACTTGACTTGGGAGTATGCGCGGGGAGCTGGCGGCCGATCGCTTGGCCTGGAGGCAGTTTGTGGATTCCATATGCTCCACATAGGAGCGGATATGGTATAATGAAAAATGAAGCTTTGAATCCAACGCACGTTGGATTATGTTACAGATTCAGCGCAATGTGTCGTTTACCCCCGCCGTTCTGAGAATTAGTGAAATACACGGTCCACTCGTTCGGTTCCCGGTGGCCGCTAAACGTGACACACATGGCACCCTTTACTTCGGCCATCTTCTCTTTTTACATCTCAAAGAGTTGAGTTACTGCCGCGTTTTTATCTGAGACTACCGAAGTGATTGCAAAAATACGACATCTTTATTTTTTAAGCATTCGTTGCATTTCAACAGGGTTTGTGTTGATTGAGTTTGAAAAATAACTCATATTTAATACCTTGGACTGGTTCTGAAGCGTAAGACTGATCATCTTGCCTTCATGTAACAAATGTTCAATATTAACTGCACTTTGTGTACCAATGTAGGGCAAGGGAGAGTATTTCAATGTGCTTTCACGGAAAGAAAAAAACACGCTGCCAAATTATTCATCTTAATTAGGTACTTAAACTAATTATCGCATTGTTTGTATAGACATACAGGGTGTAACAAAACTCGATGTACAAGCGGGAAACTAGTGAATCGACATAATATTTGGAGTCGATTTTGTAGAATAATTTTTTTTGATTTGACCTTTAGTTTTCGAGAAAATTGAGAACGAATTTGATTTTACATTCGATTTTTTTTGTGGCTAATTGTTATCAAATATCATGTAAAGAAAACAAAATTTAAAAACGCGTTTTAACAAGAATTTGAGCAATTTTCTTTATCTGCCAAACTTGAAATCTATAGTGAGAATTTTATTTTTTTAAAGCTCAGATTAAAAAGTCGTATTTCACAATCGTCTTCAAATACGATGTAGATTCACCAATTTTTTGGGTTGTACTACGAGTTTTGTTACACCCTGTATAAGTTTGTACACCTATTATCTCTTTAGATAAAAGCGTATCTTGATACTCTTACTAATATTTACAATGCGTGTAACCAAGTGTAATACTTTTTTAATAAAATGTTTAGGTGTATTATTTCGATGTAATATAAGTCTAGCACTGATGTGGTATAATATTATTTATTTGTTGATAGTTTCATGTTTATAAATTTTATTAAAAATAAGTTGTCAGTCTATGAGGATAAAAATAGCAAGCCTATTGGTCGTGGTTATTATTATTATAGTATTACCTGCTTGGTCATGGTCTATATTTGGTTTCATTCATGGTAAAGTTCAATAACAATACAGGGAACTCAAATATGACTATTACTTATGACTACTCGAAACTCTTGTTTATGTTTAAAAGTATGACATCCTGGGGTGAACCACAGATTACAATGAATAATGTCAGTTCGTGTAAGAGTCCTTTTGTACTATGTAATACCGAATAATTATGAATAGTATGATCTAATTCCTCAGGAAATATGACCAGTTCTACTGGGTGGTCCTGCCTAGTGCGTTTTTCCTTATTATTTGAGTAACGCTGTTATGTGTTGACCTTAAAACAGAGAAGTGCTTCGTTTTTACCACCGCGAAATGTCAAGCCTTCTGTTTTACAGCCTAGCGGAAATTAGAAAAATTAATTGACTAAATAAACATAAACCCCTCCCCCTTTTACGATGTTTTTACAAAACATTTTAATTGCGGTTTGTTGTAATTACTTTTTATGGTTTATTTTAATGGCCGCTTTTTAGCTTAAATCTTGAACGTGTATTTATTATGTAATAGATATTAAACTAATTTAATTCAAATGTTTAAAAATAAACTGATAAATTTATCTTCAGCTGAATACATAGCACTCATGGGTTAGGATTTTCAAAACACCTTAAGGCGCATATTACCGCCAATATGCCTTTTTTAGATTTTGTAAAAGTCCAGAAAACGCAAAGTAGGTTTACAAGTATGTTTACAAAAAAAAATACCAGTAGATAAAACAAAGCTTTCCTAAAAAACTTGTGGGAACGTAATTTGATTTTTTAAATTGTTTTTATGCTTTAAAAAAATTAATACCACACGCTTAAACATGTGTAGATCGTATAGATGTACCCCGAACGAGTGATCAGAAACGTCTATAAAAAATTCAGTATAAGGTTATAATGCTTTCTGAGGAAGTTGTGGAAAAAAATTGTTATAATTTTTTACTTTTAATTTCAAAAATAAAAATAAAACGCATTTGTCCCTTACGTTATTTTTTTTAAACCATTTCCTTATCCTTATGCGGGGACGGCATAAGGACTAACATTGTTTATTCGATCGCCGGACACCGGCGAAGACGCTCGTGTGCTCACGTCACTTTTGTTTGTTGATATTTTACTAAAAAAAATCATCGTATATTTTTATTCTGTTTATACGGTTACATATGTATGTATTTGTTAAGTCACACCAATACTAAAGATAACTCGAGTATGAATACGAATTATGTTTCTCACATTTCAAATATAAAATTAGCAAATTTTTTTTTCTTTGTTTTTATTATTATTATGGATAATTTATATAGCGCCGTTTTCGTGTAAATATACCTACCTCAAAGGCGCTTTAAACATTAAACTTATTTAAATATTGAATTTAACGGCTCGGGAAATTGAAGGGAGTGAAAAAATCGTAAATTATATATTTTTTTAAATACGTGTTTTTAGATGGCCAATAAAAGAAAACGTAAATATTCCATGATTGGTCAAAAGATGAGATTTAAAGAAAAACGTCTTTTGCAAATCCAGTAAGTAACAATTTTTATATAGCTAGCTTTTGTATCTAGTTGATATTTTCTTTCTTTTACTTTGTAAACTATTATAGTTCCTTCCGAGTAAAAACTACTATGGTCTTTTATCGATCCTTTTTACGAAACTAATAGACGCTGATATTGTTAAAATAATTTTGATAATGCAGAAGGATCCGGAACAAGAAAGCTTTAAGATATGGCGGATCTATATGTGTAAAGATACAAGAACTCAAACATCTTCAACTGATATTATTTTCTGATGTTGGTATTCACAATTCATCACCAGTTTCTACGAATGAGAAAGAAGTAAGCAAGTAAGTAAAAACAGCATATGAGAGAAAAAATAATAACGTGAAACTATTTTGCAAGCTGACAGTAGTACTTGGTTAGAATTGAGGCGAAATATGGTCACAGCATCTTCCTTTGGAAAATTGTTTCGTAGAAAAGAAAATATAAGCTGTGCAGCGCTAGTGAAATCATTACTGTATAATGTTAATATTTCCCATGTTTCCTCAATAAGTCACGGAAAACAATACGAAAGTGAAGCATTACGTCGAACTGCTATTTGAAACTGGACTTGAAATTATGCCTTGTGGACTTTTCATTGATAAAAAAATCTCATTTTTAGGAGCCACACCTAACGGTACAGGTGATGGAGTAGTGTTTGAAGTTAAATGTCCGCTATCTTCATTCAAAAATTGGGGATAGATAAAAGCTATAGAAGACAGGAAAATACTTTTTGGAAAAAAAATATCAATGGTGATTTGGTTATCAATACCAATCATGATTGGTATTATCAAATCCAAGACAACTTCACATTACGGAAAAAAAATACGTGTGTTTTTGTTGTATGGAGTGGATCAAATTGTCCTCTTAAAATAGAGTACATAAGTAGAGACGACATATTTTGGGAAACGAAAATGGAACCCAAAGTTAGTAAAATTTTATTTAAATTGCTTACTTCCAGAAATAATTGATCCAAGACACAACAGGAATATGCCAATAAGAAATCCACAGTATATATTAGAAGCAATGCAGATTAAAGAGAAAAAAAAAACCCTCCACGTCCTTCTGTAAAACGGGAAATTAATATTCGAATTGAATAAGCGAATGGATACTTTGGACAAACGCCAACGCTTTGCCAAAATAAAACAAATGAAATTCTAAGTATAAACATAAACATGGGTAACGACAGCGATTTGATAATTGAATCTGACAATTTAAAGTGATGTTGAAAATGTCATGCGTTTTGAAAATTATTGAAAAGATGACATTTTCACTATTGACGTCATAAAGAGGACAGAAAGGTAAAAAAATGAATATGGATTATCCGGGCGTTTACAGGGCTTATGGCCTCCATCATCAGCTAGGTTATAAGTGGCTATTTGTAACATTTCCCGTTCCGCATTTTCATTCCTTTCATTTTCTGCTTTTGTTGCTTTCAAAATTTTTCTATGTGAGAAACTATACCGATACTCCCTTTCACCCAATATGACTGGGAAATGTTGTAATACGTCAAATGCCTTACTACTTTAATAAGTGAGTTAATCCGAAGGAATAAGATAAAGATACAAGCCGTTAAAAATTCAAATTTAGATATTGAACACATTAGCAAAGTTTCGCAAATGGTCTAATTTTACTCGTTACATGCATGCGCCGAGAGCCGATGCATTGTGACGCCACATAGTTTATTTAAATTTTTGATAGCTCTTAAATCGGGATTTAAAAAAATAAAAAAAAACCCTTCAGATTGATAAACCGAGCATTATTGGTTTATTTTTTTAATTTTTTTTTTAATATTTTTTGAAAATTTAAATAAAAATTACTACTACTTTCCTTATCCGCACCCAACGGTGCATAGGGCACTGCATTGGTACACCAAGTGCAGTGTAACTTGATCATTTTATTACATGAAGGCAAGATGATCAGTCCTACGCTTCAGTACCAGTCCAATGTATCACACATGAAAAATTAATATGAAAATATCATGTAAATAAATATTTTCATGTTGACCTCCTACGGAATCGAACCCGCGACCCTCAAGCACGGTAGCCAAATGCTCTACCACTACGCTACGAGGCGGACTTACTAATAAAAAATAACACTAATAATCATATTGCAAATAGCACCGCTATTAATAAATAATAATACAAAGAATTGTAAAAAGAATCTCTCTCTAATAATTATAATCTAAGGTAAATACAAAAATAATGTTTATTAAAAAAATTGAATAAATTCAACCAGTTTGAGATTCCACTTCGACCGTAGGAACACAGGCAAACTGTACGAATAACGACGAAAACAAAACAAAATAACAATAAATGATGTTTCCGCAATGTAACCTCTATGTAGTGCGTAATATACCTACGATTTGTCAATGTCAATAAAACCCTTTAAGAGACTTACGTTGTTTTTGTAAAATGACCATCTCTATACTGTGTTTTGTATGTAGTAGAGTACAGGAGTGGTGCAGGAGTGTAGTGGTTTGAAAAGTATATCACAAGGTACATTGTAGGTAAAAATCGAATTCTGATCCAGTGTAATATGCGCCTTAAAATTTGTTTATTCAAAAAAAGGTACAGTATAATAGGATTTTTAAAATTATTATAATTTGGTGTCAACAGCTATTCATTATTTCGTGAATAAAACCGCGAACCCTACATTTTTTTAAAGTTCTGAAAATAAATAAAACAATAAAATTAATTTTTGACTACATAAATCTGAATAAAATTATGGAAACCTTTTCCAATATAATTATCTTATATTATATATATAAATTATACTATTAATTATATTATATCTAGAGAATTATTATTATGTACTGGTGTCTTATTTTCCTAATATTACGTAGTACCTCAGTCAAATTCCTAAAATTTGCATTTCAAATTATGAAAAGTTTAATAAACATCTTAAAGGATATACCAAATTTCAAGTATAGCGTCACCATCCAACTTTAAATATTTATATTTCATTGTCCAGACATCCTTATTTGTATGCAGGCTGCCCGGCTGATGCACTTTCTTCCACGAATCTAATTTTACTCGTTTTACTGTCGCCTCCACAAGTTTTACGAGTGTTTTTATCGCAAAGCTGTAACTAACAATCGGTTGTTAGGAGTATTCTGCACCTGGAGATATTGCGAAACAATAGTCTTTGGTATCGATTAGTTCTAAAAATATTTCTAGAAGAAAATACATGATAGTTACAGTTAAACGTGGAAGTCTTATCTTTGGCAGAAGTTTATTTAACAAACAACCTATGATGTTTGTATTATTAAAATTAAGATTTATTGTAGAATATACCTACTCATTGTAAAATGTTTCCCTCGGCACGGGATTATTATATTTTAAATAAACCTCAAAATGTGCAAGTTTAAATAATAAAATAAATAAATATGTTGTTGGTTTCTGTAACAAAATATTTATGTAACGTAATTTCTGTTTGGTTTCGTTATCGGCTTCGTTAGGGATTTACTTTACGACTAACTTTATGTATTTCGCAACTTTTGTCGATAAGATAAGGCAGCTGAGGTATTTTACACTATTTCAATTACAGACTGTTTATTTTTTTATAAGAACACAACTGCTTTCCTTTATCCACACCTACATAGGCCACTGCGTTGGTACACCAAGTGCTGTGAATTAATATTTTGTCACACGAAAGCAAGATGATCAATCTAAAGACAAAAACTGTACAGTTTCTTGTGCAGTTTGCAAACTGTCCCGTATAAAACGAAAACTGTATGGAATATTGAATGGCCCGATGCGGACATTTGGCTGACCCTGACAGTTAATTTTTTTAAATGTTTAAATAGATATTTCTACCTATGTACCTATATTGTATGTTCTTAAAAACGTAAAAAACAAATGACAAATTTACATTATTAGCTATATTACAGGGCGTCCCAAAACTTATGGGACATGAAGGGGAAGTACCTTAAAATGTCGATAGATAGTGTATTTTGCTGAAAGAAGACTTTATGTTACTTTTAAAAGTTAGTAATTCTGCATTCATAGATTTTTTTAAAATAACTTGCTTCGTCTGGGAATCGAACCGACTTAAATGTAAAAAAAAAAAATCAACCTACTTTTATGATGCCAATCAAAAGAATAGCCTAAAAAATAATAACTTTGCTTAGGTAACATAGTATTTTTAAAAAAAAAGGAACAACATGAAATTAATCATTTTAATCAAATTAAAAACATACATAAAAGTGCCGTAATCAATTAAGTAAGTATTTATGTAAATTAAATTAATCAAATGCTCAAAATGTGATCCTCTTGTCTTACGCAAATCGCCTGACTCAATCATTTTACATTGTTTCCCTTTCTTTTAAAATACTATTGTTACTTAAGCAAAGTTATTATTTTTTTAGCTATTCTTTCGATAGACATCATAAAAGTAGGGTGATTTTTTTTTGACATTTAAGTCGGTTCGATTCCCAGACGAAGCAAGTAATTTTTAGAAAACCTATGAATGCAGAATAACTAACTTTTAAAAGTAACATAAAGTCTTCTTTCAGCAAAATACACTGTCTACGATATTTAAAGTACTTCCCCTTCATGTCCCATAAGTTTGGGACGCCCTGTATATACAATTTCCTGTGCGCAAAACATACGATAATAACTTACGATCGCGCTTTCTAAAAATACACATATTAAGCGTGTCTTTTGACAGACTGTACCTACAATTTACTGAACAAGAAACCGTACAGTTTTCTGTGCCGTATAAAGTGAGCATTAAGCTTCAGTGCCAGTCCAAGGTACCACATTCATTCTACCAAACGCTACATACCTAACTATGAGGTCTTATTTTTTTTGCACGTAATTAAATGTCATTTTAGTTCAAATAAATGTCATTATCACCATATTATTTATTTATTTTATTTCTCATATATTACATATATAATTTTACAGTTAAGAATGTTTGTAATTTCAGTTATTTAGGTATAACACCGTGCCTAACTGAAATATTTACAAAAAAGAACATTTATATAATTTGAAAAATTTGATATAGTGTTACATAATTAAAAAGTACACAATACAGTGAAAATGTTTCCCTTAAATAATTCAACATGCAAAATGATGTAAAACAAATTAAAATAGTAAAAAGATTTTTTTTAAAAAAAGTTAAAATAATTATAATAAAAGGGGATTAAGTAAAGCATATGGAAGCATGTGAAGCATATGGATTCCACAAACTGCCTCCAGGCCAAGCGATAGGCCGCCAGCTCCCGCGCATCCTCCCAAGTCAAGTCCAGTAAAATAAATAATATAATAGTAAACAAAAAATACTAGGTATATTTTAACCGTCAAAGAGCAAATGATAGCAACACTCTAGTTGTTTTTTTAATCCACGCCCATAAATGTTGTAATTGATGTTTTTAAATTCTAAACCAGATATCAATTTATTATATTTATACTCAACTCACAAAAAATATATATATTTGTATTTCCTCCGAATGAATCTCGTTAGAAACTGTGATAGGTATCACGTATCACTAACATGTTCTAACATTAGTTTATTTTTATTTCCGAAATATTTCGGTATGCAAAGTTTGGTAGAAGAGCAAAGCAATTAAAAATAATTTACAACACGAGACCTACGACTACTACCAGTCTCTAAAATTAAATAATCGGCAATAAATTAAAGACGCTTGCAATAAAATTAAGTGATTCTAGAAGTTAAAGATATGAAACTTGCTTGCAAATAGTAAAGATTCAGATCAAGTTTTTTTTTTATTTTCGCTTGTAGGCTTCACTGAAAATTATTTCAGCAAATTACTGCTAAGTACATAATATTATGTGCACAATTAATAATTATACAAAAATAAAGAGCTTTGAATAGAAATAAGGCTTTATTTATGTTTTTTTAAAATATTTTTTTTATTATTTTTACTACAAGTGTAAGCTTATTTTTATATAATTTGTTGTAAACTCGAAATGAAAGTTCACAAGGAAAACTCGTACAAAATTTTTAAAAATCAAATATTTAATAAAAACTTTTATTTTATGGTATTCAATATGTCTGGGGTTTTATTAAAGCTCACTAAACTATTTTGCATCGTGGTGTAGTGGTTAGCGCGTAGGCTACCATGCATTAGGACGCGGGTTCGATTCCCGTAGGAAGTCAGCATGAAATATTTATTTTCAAAGGTTTTTACATTAGTAATTCATGTGTAGTCACTTGGACTGTCACTGAAGCGTAAGACTGATCATCTTATATTATTATTTTAATAAAATGATCAAAGAAATTCCACTTGGAGTTCCAGTGCAGTTCCCTATGCACAATTAGGTGCGGATATAGTAGTAGAAATTCTATAGCTACCCTTTTCTACCGCACATTTCTTGGTTGAACTTTTCCGAAATCTACCCCCTCCACCATCATTGGCCCTACCTAAAGTCATTTGGTTACTGCCATTAAGTTTCGCAATGCACTTTACAAAAATCAAAATATTAGCGCACTAAATCAAAAACTTTGACCGATAATTTATTATTACCAACGAACAATGCACACCTGTGAACCATTATTCGGTCAAAAAAGATTTATAAAACTTTTGAATGACCTTCGTCAAGTGTTTAATGGTTTGACTAGAATGTTTGACGTCCGCAGTGAGATTAACATATTCAAAATGCACACAAGATGACAGATCGACTTAACCCACATTAATAACCATTGAAAGTAGATTAATACCTTTAACAAACAGTTTAAATATATTTAAAAAAAAAAACAATTCGTTGAGTGACTTTAAACCAGTTTCATAAAAAATATTTCTTAGTTCATCACTACGATGATAAATAAATTATTATTATGTAAAAATAAATACGAACCTAGAGTATCTATAGCTAATTGGAAAAATGAAGCTGTATTACGTGATGAAAATAAAAATCAATAATTTCTATTTAGTTGTAAAACAGAGCATAACATGTTTGTATTTTTTAGAGATAATATTTTTTTCATAAATGAACAAGATATTGCAGTTTGTGTGTACCAATGCAATGTTCTACGCACATCATGGGCAAATATGGAAAAGAAGGGAAAGAATAATTTTATTCACCACATAAGATTCGTTATTTAAATACTTTTTTTTAAATATTAAGAAACGTAATTAATCGGATATTATTTGTAAGAGTTTTTTGCAGTGTAAAAAATATAAATTAGAGTCCGTAAGTAAACTTTTAAAAGAGATGTCCATACTCTTTCCTGTTATTTGATTTGTCTGACCCAAAAAGCTGACCTCTCGTTTTGCTATCATTTAATTAAAATTTTATTGACATTATGAAACTGAAACATTTTTCTGATATCATACCTAATAATTTTAGTAATAATTTTGTCATCAATGTTTACCGTTTTGGTAACACATAAGTCTCAAACTCTTAAATTAGAGATCGTCTAGTAGTGTACACGAGTAGGATGAAGTCGTGAGTTCGATTTCCAACTACGATATGGAACATAACAAGCGAAGTTCTTTACCTAAGGTTCGTTAATTAGATGGAAATTTATGACCGAAAAAACCTAAACAAAATCGTACGCGATAATTTTATTTCTTCAGTCGAATTTCACTCCGTAGTAATTTATTTTTATTCATAAATACAGTCTAATTTTGAATTTGATGTATGTTCTACATAAATATTTTAGCAATGAAATACTACCTAATGTTTCATACATCCGTCGATGGGAAGACTGTACGCCTAAAACCTTAGCTAGTATTTTAATACCTACTGTACAATACATGGAATAAATAAGTATAACTAACTAACCTCATGCCATTTCACCTAAGGGTAAAGCAGAGAGGATAGAACGCCACACCACTCTGTCCTGCCATACTTCCCTTGCTTCCTCCACATTCACACATCTTCTCATGCACACACACGTCGATTATTCCGACTTTTCACATGACCACTTTCAAGTAGGTATTTGTTGTACTTGATCATGCCATTTCTTTCTCGGCCTTCCTCGACTTCTACAACCAGACACACTCGCATCGTTAATCCTTTCAGCCGTTCTTTCATCGTTCATTCGCTCCACATGACCGAACCATCGTAATAGACCTTTCTTAATTTTTTCGATAATGCTTACCTAAAATTCTGCTCTAATTTCGGTATAAGGGCACCTATCATGCATGGTTTTTTCCACACATTCGCCTGAGAGATCGCATTTCAACAGCATTCAATAAGTATAATCTACACGTTAACTTTTTGTAAATTACACGTGATACTTATTTTTATTTAAAACTTATAATATCGATAAGGTAGGCATTCTTTCCACATACAGATTAAACAAAAAATAAACAAAGAACTTAAGATTTATGATTGTGATTACTGGAAGTGTTATTTTTGTGAAATTATTCAGACTTGACAATATTATTTGAACCGGAGAACGAAATCTATTACTGTAGTTTTTAATTGTTGTTGTTTATGCCTATTTTAATATTATTCATTATTGTTATTGTAAAACTCCATTACTTGTAGCACTAAATTCATTTATAGAAAAAAAAGAGCTAGAACCCCAATAATCCATGCGCTCGGTAGCTGCGAGACAAGTTGTGGTCTAGCCTTCGGATAAGTAAATTCTGCCAATCATACCTGGAGTACTAAAATCAAGTTAAACCGTGGAGGAAGCTGGACCTAAACCATCCATGCGCTTTGTAGCTGCAAGATGAGTAGTGGTACAGCCTTCCGGAAAGTTAATTTTTGCTTAGTACTACTAAGGGTACTAAAATCAAGTTAGATCTTACTAAGGGGGCTAGATTCCAAACCATCCATGCGCTTTGTAGCTGCAAGATGGTGGTCTAGTCTCCCACACAGTTAAACTTCAAGTCCAAGTACCTTTTTAAAACTAATTTCAACTTTTAATTCTGCTTTCAACTTGTAACTATCACCTATGTCCTATACCTTTGTAATATTACCTATATAATTTACTAGTTTCAATATTAATCTATGTAAATTAATTAACTTTAAAATGTTTTCTTTTATTATGTAAGTTCCTAACTGTAGGAGACTAGAATAGAACCCCAACCATTCCTGCGCTTGGTAGCTGCAAAACGTGTTGTGGTCTAGCCTCTTTACTGTACAGCGCTCTTGAGGCGATTTCTCGCGAAAATAGCGCTTTATAAATCATCCTTAAATAAATAAATAAATATGTACTTACTACAATTTTATTATAATAATAATTAGATAATTTCTAATGCGCGATTTTTATGAAAAATCACCTCATGGGAATATTCATATTTCTTAATTCATTCCAGACCCAATACATTTAAAAATGTAAAGATCTATCCAATATTTAAACAACGCCAACGGTAACCTAATTTTACTGATAGGTAAAGTACGGGATCTCAATTCGTCTTACAGCTACAAAGCGCATGGACGATTGAAAACTCAGCTTCCCAACAATAGTTCATATTTATATTTAAGGTCGCTACATGATTTTATGATAATCAAATTATTAAATACCGAGAGATGCCAGACTCTAGTTCGTCTTGCAGCTATAAAGCGCATGGACGATAGCAGTTCAAGCCTCATAATAACAATTTAATAATAATAATGATTTTGTGTAAAATTTATTAATTTAACTGGGGGCTAGATTACAATACTTTTAATAACTAAATATTTATCTACTTCTCTCATACTAATGAATTATTTATCCAATAATTATTTACGAGGATTTGGACAAAAATTCAAAATTGCTGTTACCCCGATAACTCATTTTATGTTTTTTTACCATTGATCAATAAATTTGTAGCATATTTTTTATCGCTTCCATGTAAAAAAAATATTACATATTACATTCTATCACATCAATGTATATGTTCGATATCGATATTAACGTATAATATACTCAGAAATGCGAGGAAATAGCAATATTTTACAATCAGAAACATATTTATTTCGTCGTTTTATGATTTATGTTTGATATCCAACTCAGCGTTTCCTATAATAAAAACTTTGAAAGAAACGCTCTGTAGCATTAGTCAAACGTCACCAACACACGTCGTAATGTTGTCGAAGGATAAAGTTGATTTATTTAGACGTTAGGATTATTATTTGTACACCGCGGCCTTTCTACAGCCGCTCAATAATGCCGGCGTGCTAAGAGCCAGTGCAAACAAAAAAAGGATGTAAAAACACAAAATATCCTGAAAATGAGAACCTGTTTGCAGGTAAGATGTTCCCGAGTGACCTATATTGTCCTATATCATGCTGTAGTCATGCGATGGCGCGGCTGCAGAGGAACAGACCATCAATTATCATTTTTTACCCTTCTCAATTTTCATTAGCTGCCTTAAAAAAGGGAAAAGAAATTGCGGCCGATTTGCTCCGGGTCATGGCTATCCGAAATCTGCGTCGCCAATCGATCACAGTCAGTAAAGCGATATCGCAATGATCAATTCATTAAAAATTTTTGCATTTGAAACTCTCGGCTTTATTCGCCACATCGCGGAATCCTTGTTACTAGTATCTGAATATATCTTACCGGTTATTTTGTTTTTTGGACTAGAATTTCTTAGATCGGGCGGCAAAGTTGTTGTTTTGTTTGAGACTAACACAACACGGTTAGAATCCTGTTTTAGAAGTTGTTTTTGCCAAGGTTACGAGCTTTCAGTACAGGAACATTAGTCCGCGTACTTTTGTCTTCTATCTTCTTTTAATCTCTCTTCTAGCTCAACAGCCATGAAAATACTCTAAATTTTAAATATAAATACACGCAATACTTAAATATATTGTAACAGTTTCACGAAGAAACCTGCTATATTGCTTTATATTTGGACAAGTTTTAAAGCGCTTTGTTAATGAAAATATTACTTCCATTTTTGGTGCAATTATTAATACATAGGTAGTTGCATTTAATTATATATAATACATAGCTTCCGGCAAACTTAAATTTTTTAATTATCTTGGGTAGGTGGGTGCCTACTGTTATTTGGGCGAATTTAGTCGACGTAAAGGTTAAATTTTCAATTTGAGATCTCAACAGATCTAGGCGTTTACAGGGCTTATGACATGTCTTTTTGCTGGGTTAAGTGGCCACTTGATGTATTACAACATTCCCCATTTCACCTAGTATTTGATATCCATATCTGCCGATATACAGTAAAATGGCGCGACGCTTCACGCGGGAGTTTTTGTCTACAAGTATTTGGACACACTCAAAATGTTGGTTAAATTTTCACTTATAAAATGGAACCACCAGGCTATTGTGATTCAAACTAGTTAAAAATACAAATACATGAAATATCTTTAAAACATTTACCAGTCAGGTTAGCTGAAGATGTGAGAAATAGCGAGTATTTTACATTTAACTGTTTTCCAGACAAAGTTACCAGGGTTCCATAGTCGTGAGGCAGTGAATAATTATTACGGTTAACTCATCCGACAATCTGAAGCCCCAAGTACTATATTGTACATCTCCAGGGTTCAGAGATTGTTGTTGTTACATGATAAAGTGTTTTGTTAATGACTCCGTGTGTGCTGCAGACCTTTTATTATTTCCTTTCCTTGGCCTTCGAGACTTTTCGTGTGGCTGGTAATGGTAATATCCTGGCTCTTGAATAATGATACATCCTGCGATTATGCAAGTACTCGTACTTTTGACCAGAGAGAAGAGAGAATGTTCCACAGGCCGGTAACCTTAAGAACTGAAAATCAGACAGGTTTCATTAAATCGAAAGATAAAAGTTAGACCCATGCTTCGTATCTACGCACCTATGTATTTATATCATGAGAAGTTATCTCAATTTTAACGTTTTTTGCACTTCTAAAACTGCATTTTGATTCATATTTAGTATTGGTCAATTTCTTGCATTTTACAAATTGTTTTACACGTAAAAAATCAGCATATCTGGACGCTTAGCATAAACTACGAGATCGAATTCGTCATACTGGATTGAAACACATCGTAATTTTCCATCTTCTTCTTCAATCGTTTGCTCTCGAGAGAGCAGTCGTGGTTACAGCAGTAGCGGGGAAGTATGCCTCCAGAATTCGCTTCCATCCGTCTCTGTCTCCAGCACTTTAGGAAGCCTCCTGGAGAGATACGTTCGTCGCCTTTCCATACAAAGTAATGAACTCCTGAACTACCTTCTTACATATTTTTTTCTAAACCTTTCCGCTGAGTCGGTTCCTACAGTTTTCAGCAATCTTTATAGTTTTTTGCACGTGTTTTTAATTTTACATAGCTTCCTAGGATGTAATACGGCGCCCTGGTCGTCCACTGTTGACAATTCGTCGGCAGTTTGCGTCAGAGCTGCGGGACGTGGACTTGACTTTTTAGTACCGATCCGTAATCAGCGCACAAAGTTTGGAGAGCGCGCTTTTGCGGTTGCGGGCCTTGTGGCTTGGAATGCTCTCCCACCAGAAGTGCGCATCTGTGAGAGTGAAGTGATTTTTCGAAAGAAACTTAAGACCTATATGTTCTCAAAATCTTTTGATTAATTTTGATAATGGTATTTTCTACTCAGAAGTTTTCACTCACTTTAAATTTCCCGAGCCGTTAAATTCAATATTTAAAGCGCCTTTGAGGTATATTTATACGAAAACGGCGCTATATAAATTATCCATAATAATAATAATAATAAGGATGCACGGGAGCTAGCGGCCGATCGTTTGGCCTGGAGGCAGTTTGTGGATTCCATATGCTCCACATAGGGAGCGGATATGGATATAATATGGTATATAGAATGTAATAAATGACAAATGCAATTGTAAAAAAAGTATAATATTTAATGAAATTTACATGTGAATCGTTAAGATATAGCCGCCACAAGAAGTGTAAGTCCGGGTACTTTTTCATTACCTTATGCACCATTGGGTGCGAACAAAAGAGTAAAGGGAGGGAGTCACCCTAATAATGAATAATAAATGCTAAATAATTCGTTTATGGACCAGTTGTTTATTCGAGCATAAGAAACGTCAAGCTGTCCATGTTAGTTTTATCAGTAACATCTTGTTAGGGTACTTTACATCGTGTCTTCATTGCCCCGATTGCCAAAACTTGATTTGGCGATTAACGATGTCAGTGACACCTGTCGCTTAATATTACGAAGTTGTACAAGTTGTATAATATACATATTTTATGAACCTATTTACATAAAGCTGCGTTCTCACAAAATATGAAGTATTTATATTATGTGAAAATCACATTAAAATAAATATTTTTTATTAACCCTCATCGGGAATCGAACCCGTGACCATGGCATGGAAGCCCAGCGCGCTGCCGCTACGCCACGGGGCGGACCTTGCGATACCTTCGACTGGTGCTGTAGCGTAAGACTGATCATATTGCCTTCATGTTACAAATGATCAAGATTCGCTGCACTCGGTTTACCAATGCAGTGCCCTATGCACTATTGGATGCGGATACGGGAGATGAGTTGCAGTAGTTTCACTAAAGTACAAAACTATGTATGTTGGCAAGTTTCGTTATTACGCCATAAAAAATAACCGTACATTTTATTCAGACCTTTTTATCTTCCGTTAGGAAACATTATAATATAATATAATATCATGTGTTATTTTTCATATGTGTTATCTGCCAATTTAAGCGTAATATTTGTCATCTTCATGTAATGCAACAAATGCAATAAATATTCAAGATTCACTGCTCTTGGTGTAGGTACCAACGCAGTGCCCTATGCACCACGGATTAGGGAAAGTAGTAGTGGTCATCATCATACCATATCCGCTTCCTATGTCGAGCGTATGGATTCCACGAACTGCCTCCAAGCCAAGTAGCCAAGTGCCAACCGCCCAGCTCTCGCACATCCTCCCAAGTCAGGTCCACGTCCCGCAGCTCCGATCCTAGTAAAGTAGTAGGTAGTAGTAGAAAACAAAAAAATAATTTTAATCAGATATTTTTTTTCTTTACACTACAAATAGATGACCTAATATTTCTCAATTATGTTACAACAGTGATACCTACATTTTGTCTCGATTTTACACGGATGTATATCTAGTAAGTCGGGACATGGAAATTATGATACGGCATATAAATTAAATAAACAAATATTTCTCACGTAAACGCAGTTTTAACTGGTGTCTTGAAGTAACGGCAGTGTACCTGGCTTGGGCATGTACTCCGGATGCCTCGGGAGAGCCTGAACCCGAGGTGCCTCTTCTTTACGCCTGCAGGATCCCGCCGTACGGATGTACTCGGCGGAGCTGATGGCTGCGGGCCTGACGTGGGAGGAGGCGAGAGAGCTGGCTGGCGGTAGGGTCTCCTGGAAGGATCTAGTGATGTCCACATGCTCCACATAGGAGCGAACGTGGTGAAAGAAGAAGAAGCGCAGCTTTATCGTAAAACTGTTTTTTTTTTTAAAAAACACGTAATTAAACTAATTAATTAAATTGAAATTAATTAAAAAGTAAACACGGCTAATATTGACATCGGGTTTATTAAAGAATCAAGGTCTCTTTCACATACATATCTCACATAGTGCAATCAAAATGTACAACCTGTATAAATCGATATCGATATAAAAAATATGTATCCACATTATAATTCGGCTTCTGACAACGGATTACATAGACGGCAAGATGTGAAACGTCACATCCCGGGTCCGTCACGTGTCTCTCCAGAGACAGAGGACAGTATAAATTTAATACATCGCACCATGAGTACTATACTGCACTAAGTCTAAATTTGTCGAAAACGAACTGAGAATACCAAGATACAGCTTACACCGACCGACCGCCACATTTCTGTAAAAGAAACGTGTTTCTATATCTTTCCTATGTCGAGATATTGCATTTAAAAAAATATGATTTCAATGGATCAGTAAAGAAATATATTTGAGAATAGAAATTTGAGAAAAAAAAAAACTTTTGGTTGTCTGTAAAGTCGGTTTACGAACGATAATTTTACGTGATAACGTCATAAGAAAACATTGATGAAAAATAGCATACTTTTATGAATTGAATTGAATTATTATTACTGAATTATCATTATTTTGG
This sequence comes from Micrasema minimum, assembly GCA_022494985.1. Lineage (NCBI taxonomy): Eukaryota > Metazoa > Arthropoda > Insecta > Trichoptera > Brachycentridae > Micrasema > Micrasema minimum. The sequence continues at coordinate 2,419 of JAGVSP010002461.1, read as the reverse complement.
ATAATACAAAGCAGGAGATAATTGAAAAAATTTTTTTTTTCCATAAATTAACATTTTTTTGCACTCGTTAATTTCACTTACACTTTGTAGCTTGTGTGCTGCTGCTGTCTCCCTTCTACTCGGACGCATCGGCCGATGGAGTGGAAGAGAGAAAGATGCGTCACAAACCGAACGCTTAGGCCGATCGTGCCTCTCTATCGCTTGTTCCGCGCTCTCGCCTGCACACTCGGCTCAGGCGGAACGTGACAATGAGTCATGCTTTTTCGTGTGTGCAGCCGGCGTTCATCGATTTATTAGACATTATCACGTCAAAAATATATTTAAAAAATAGGAAGAAGGAAAACAAAAGGACAAATCTTCAAGAGTACAACATCCGCGTACATCGCGCGTTTTTGAGATAGTGCAGTTTGGTTTCATAGTGCAATAAATATAATATATATGTCCGAAATACCGATAGTTTGGGGTCTAATGTATGCAAATTTAATCAATTGGCTGAAGGACGCAGATAGAGCTGACTCGTAAAGTTTCGCTGGCAGAAACCGACCCGACGGAGTTTAAGGATCATTTTATACGTATCGTGTCGTTCACGCAAAATACGGACATGCAAAATGAGGGAGCTGTACAGATTGCATTCACAATACTAATCTATTCCTTGCGATGAGTGCCATTCAAATTTTGATAATTTCATCTCACATGTGTTAGATGCGTCAAAGATGGGGATAATGCACACTTAAACGGTACTGAAAACTTTACAGTTCCTGTTCAGAAAACTGTACAGTCGGTCAAAAGATACGATAAATATGTACATTTTGTGCGATCGTAAGTTATCGTATGTTACCACAAAACAAATAGTTAATATGGCCAATAATGTAAATATATTACTTGTTTTTTACGTTTATAAAAGCATTCAATATATTAATACTGTCAGGTCAGCCAAACCTCGCGCCGACAATTCAATATTCCATCAATTTTTTTGCTTTAAACGGGACAGTCTGTAAACTGCGCAAGAAACTGTACATTTTTCTGTCCAGTATAAATTGCGTTCAAGTAAACGACAGTGAACGGAGAAAGGTGATATAATTTTTTTTTTAAAGAATTTCCAATAATAATAATCTAATCTGGAAAAAAGGATTTCAGTTAAACATCTTAATTTTTAAAAATAAATTTACACCAAATAAAATAAAATAATTTGCCTGATAAATTTTTTTTTAAATAAAACTGCAGTGTCGACTATTTAGCTTTTTAGTTTCGGAACTACAAGAATTAAAGTAACGTATAACTTGGTATAGCTAATTTACTTTTTTCAAAAAATATTATTATGGATAATTTATATAGCGCCATTTTCGTATAAATATACCTTCTTCTGGTCCAGTCGGTGTCTCAATAATTTTAAACTGAACTCAAAAGTAGCTAAATACTTTGTTCAAACGACCCTAGGTCATAATTTTATCATTTAACTGTTAAGACAGACAATATGTATTGACTTCAACGTGCAAAACTTTACTGTAAGATTTATGCGAAATAAAGTCGTCAGGGAGTTATAACGTAGGTAAACTTTATTTTGTGTCTAAGAGAAACTTATTATTTATTATTAGTAATGAAGAATGCTTATTATCCACTACTTGGCACGAAATTCACGTTGTTTTGCACTGTAAAAGGATTGCTGTAATTTAGAAAATCGTAAAATAGTATTTTCGATCACGAGGGATATATATCCGTTTAAAGAAAAATGTTGTATCCCACACAATCTGTGATAGTGTCATTTTTATTGCCATCTGATTACATATCTTAACTGTTGGCCATCTTGTCTATGTTTGAATGTTTTACGGTAATTTTATTTTATGGAAATCGTAAAAGTTAGTAAAGCCCCACATTTGAAACCCATTCGGTTTCATTATTTTTTTATAGGTTTGTGTAAAAAATCTCTATGCGACAGTTTTATTATTCTAACGTTAAATTAGATTATTTATAGGATATTGAGACTTTTTGCCCGAACGATATTAAAAGAGAACTTTCCTTACCAACTTTTTTGTTAAGAAGAAAAAGGACACATTAGAATTATTATTATCTTTGATAAGCAAAAGCTTAAGTGTCATTGGCTGGGTTAAGTGGCCACTTGACGTAATTACAACATTCCCCATTCCGCCTGTCATCTGACATCTGAAAACCATGTATGACAAATTTTTGAAACTTGTATTATATCTTAGGTGTAAAGAACTATCCGCTTGCGAGTTGTTATTTCGACAGATTTTCGAATTACTGACATCTATTGAGAATAAGTTAAAGTATTTTTTTGGGCGATCTACATTATTGGTGTAAGTAAGGTTCGAATCTGAACTTTATTACCTACTAGCAGACGTCTGAAGATGTCTCTTCAATTTATTTTTACTTTTTTTATTTTAACCAGTAAATATTTTTG
>JAGVSP010002460.1:0-30087 GCA_022494985.1 Micrasema minimum | reverse complement strand
ATAAAAAAAAGGGAATAAACCTAAAAAAAGATTAAAAGACTAGGCTGAAATACGTAGTTTGTTTTCGGGGATTAAAAATAATATTAAAAAGCTACAACACTTACGGAGTACGCCATAATACCCTCGGAATTTATATGCCGGTTCGCTTGAAATAAAAGTTCATATAGCATGTCGCCTGCCCCATTGACAGTTTTTTGCAAGAAGAAATCAAAGACAAAGTTACCCCAGAACGAGATTTCATTTACCATAGAGCAAATTCTGGTGGTAATGAAATAAGGCAGAATAACGGGGTCAAAAGTTAAATTTCTGTTTTTAATTAGTTCGGATTAGTGTTAGGAGTGTCATTTTTCACATAGGCGTGAGAATAACATGACACTGTTTCATGACTATCCAAAACGGTTCCTGTGCTTAAAAATACTGAGGGATCGTAAGGGTGGCGACATCGTGATTTTCTTTGATCAATGCTGTCGCCCTCTTGACTTAACTTCACTTGGAAACTTTGGCCCTGCAATTTGCTTATGTATTTGCAACAATAAAAATTTAAAGTCCTGCATAAAATAGCGTGACTGACAGAGGTCAACAGACGCGGGTGGAGGTAGGATCGATCCCTCAGTGTGCTTAAATATTTTGTAGGTAGGAATCTACTGAAATCCAGTTCGCTGCGACTACTTGCATTAGTTCCTTTATACCATACCTACCTAGGTATGTACATTTTTCATTCTTATTTAAACCGAGTTTATATGATTTAAAAAATTTATTGATAAAAAGCGAATCTTTTTTGTGAGGAAATTGACACGTCAAACAATAATTATTGACTATATGAGAGCTTTTAAAAAAAAAATTCAGGCAGATTATGATACCTTGTAAATTATTCAGTAAATTTTTGACATTATTGTCATTTTTATATTTATTTCATATCGTATTAATTTAAATGACTTCTTTTTATAATAAATACAACTTCAAAGTTCATATCCTAAAGTACTACTACTTAATTACTACTTTTTGATAAACATCTATTAAATTCAACATGTTGTGTGTGTTCAAATACTTCTAGATTTTAAAAATCTGGATTTTATCCCGAGACGGGAGTAGGTATATTTTTTAAATTTTATATCCCAACAGAGATGAGGTAGAAGGTAGAAGCCAATAACAGGTCAAAGCCCTGTAAACGCTCGAATATCCATATTCCTGAATATGAAAAAAATCTACCTCATCTCTATAAGGATATAAAATAAAAAATATCCATTGAATTATTTAAGATAAATAAAAAGTATCCTTACATTTTAATTATTTGTGACCATCATAACGCGAGTAAAAATTAAAAATGTATGTACCTACAGTTAAATTTTTTTTAACTATAGGTTATTTTAAAATATACTGTTTTTCACCTTTTTATTCCCCTGTTCGATCTTTCTATTCTTATTACTTTATTTATTACTAAGAATTAATTATTTCTTTTGAATGTTTGAGGATTATAATAATACACTTAGGTACACGTATGTATAGGTACTTACACGTAATATTGTATGACCATTCAGATGAACATTTATTAGTACCTATAATTACAGCACATAATACACTACATAATATTAATAATATATTGTATTTTCTTTGCGAATTCAGATGGCATATATATTTCTTATTTATGTATCTAAAAACTTCTAGAAACACGTTGTTTTCACCAAATTAATAATAACAGAATTCTTGATTTGATTAATACACGAAAGTAATTAAATTTGTTTTTATAGTTAACATGCTCCCCACGAATTTTTAATCAGAAAGTTTAATATATTATGTAATACCTACTGATACATAAAGCACCATCAGCACCTAATAACTAAGTAAAAAAATATGTTTATGTTTTATATTCTTTAAAAAAATTATAGTATTTTGACAGAAGTATTTCTTTAATTTCTGCTATATTAGGATAAATACTCGTATGTATTTAAAAAAAATGAGCACTGAGTTGCAGTCTAGTGGTAGTCATGGTATCCGGATTAAAAACTCTATGTTCGAATCCCACTATAGGTACCACAACATATTTCCTGCTTTCTGGCAAATTTATTTCCGACTATTTGAAAGCAGCCCTGAAATTGAAATGGTTAATTAGGAACTTAAAAGGACTTAAATGATTTTTTTTTAAAAAGAAAAAAAAGCTTGTAGTTTCAATAAAATAATAAGCTCTAACATAGTTATCACAGAAAGACTTACATTTAGAAAAATAATATTTCATTTCTCGAGTTTGTCCAGTTGAAAGTTACTAACTTAATTGACGCCAGTAATTTAGTTTTGAAAACAATATTATAAGAAGTTCACATAGCAATATCTTATCAAACACAGAAAACAAACACATTTTTTATTATTTTATGACTGTACCTACACGTATTTTATAATATTACGTAGGTGCTATAATATTTAATTAGTTATTGCATAAGATATCTGAATAAAAAGTAATAATTTTTTTTACTGGAAGCTTGAACTTGTCATACATATCAGAATAAAAATTAAAGTTACAGATAATATTATACTCGTATAATAGTAATAAAATATGTATGTGTATGATATGCGTAGTAAGAAGAGTAGCTATCATATTTCTTGCTGACACTGGTAGGATAATAAATTAAATACCTATAAAACATTATGTGTACAAATTCACCCTTTTTAGTTTTCAAGTAGGTACATACAAACCATACGAAAATACCTACAGATAATGAATCTTTTACTACTTAACTACATTTTTGCAAAAGCTACGCAAAAGCTAAAAGCAAAAACAAAAAAAAAAAGTACCTACTGCATTTTGGTACCTACACATTTTGATCATTTTGTTAGCAAACATCAAGGTTATGAGGACTTTATACGGGACAGAAAACTGCACAGTTTCTTGTTCAGAAAACTGAGCAGTCTGTCAAAAAACACGCTAAATATGTGTATTTTTAAGCGCGATTGTAAGTTATTATCGTATTTTTGCTCACAAGTAATTGATATATAGCTAATTATGTAAATATGCTATTTGTTTTTTACGATTTTAAAAGCATACAATAAAACCAATATCTTCTTAAACGTTTACATATGTTTACGTTTACATACGTTTACGTTAACTGTCATGTCAGCCAAACGTCGCGTCGCGTCGGCCATACAGTTTTCCATACAGTTTTCGTTTTATACGGGACAATTTTCAGACTACACAGGAAACTGTACAGTTTACTGTCCCGTATAAAGCTAGCTTTAGACACACATCAAGTCAAGGTCATCATTTTGCTAGGCAAACATCGAAGTAATAAAGAGCTTAGTATCTTTTACATCATTTTTACTTCACGATTTAAATGTTGATTTTTCTGTTTTCCACTTTTCAAGTTCTCGTTTGCCCAATATAATATAACATATTATGTAATATTAAGTATAAAATTTAATAGTTAAAAATATTGTATCTCTCCATACCTACTTCCGAGAATGGGACAGGAGTAGGTATGCATTTTTTAAACCAAGATTTTCGGAATATTTCAGATTTTTTCAGGTATTTTTAATTTTCAATACGTAAATTATTTTTAAGTTAATTAAACGTCATCATCTTGTCATCACGTAATAACTACTTGAATGACTAAGATAAACTGTAATTTATGCAGTATTAGGTGCGAATAAGGGAAAGTAGTAATAAATAAATGTAGCTAGTAAATCAAATAAAAATCATCATGAAAATAAACAATACGTTAAGACTTCATAAATGTGTCGCCTACCTTCAAAACCCGCCAGATCCAGTTTTATAAGAAAATGAAGTATTTACTCTATCGGAATGCTGATTTTGGGTTTTATTGTTTAAAATACTTCTATACTTGCAAACCCCGCTAGATTTCACGTAAAAAAGACTAAAAAACTGCGTTGTATTTCAAACTCCGCTAGATCCATGGAACTTGTTGACAGGCCCAATTCGACCAATCAGAGAGCGGGTATAGATGATCACGTGGTCAAAAATTAAGATGTCGTTACTGTCAATTTGTGTGTCGTGGTAGTATTTTGTGCTCTAGTAATTTGTGGATTTTTAATAAAAATAATGTCTGATTTGACAAAAAATGTGCTCCAAGTTCGTCCCGAGGAAGCCAGAAAACGTATTATTATTAAAAACAACTGAAAAAGAGAATTGGAACGTCAGAATCGGTGAGTCAAAAAATTGCTTGTTATTTACATACAGCATGTTCTTCCGTGTGAATAATTACCAACATGGCGTTTTCTTTATAAAAACTTCTTGACGGATTTTTTTAAAAAATAAAACTAAAAAGCCCGTAAACTGAAGTAAAAAAAATCATAGTCAATATTGTTTCAGATATTCATCGAAACGTTTGCGCAGCCAGCCAAAGTGTAAACACGGAAATAATAACAGATTTAAATGTTCAACTCTTTCTATCCAAGAGGTTTCAAGAATGCATCATATTCATGTAAACCTTGTTTTGTATGGGTTACTGCATAACGTTTTTAATTTAACCTAGAAATGTTTGTATAATATTACCTTTGCTTTTAGATAATTATAGTAAATATTGTACAATTTATCTATTCCTATATATATAATATTATATACCTACCTTTTTTTTGCTTATTTATTAAATATATTGATTATCACTAAATTTTTCTTGTTATTTTGATGACACAAATAATTTTGAAGCAACCTGTACAGCTGAAATGACAATGATGGCCAAATTTTAAGTTACTTGCAAAATCCGCCACATCCTTGACTGTGATTAACAAAATCCGCCAGATCCAAACGTGAATATCAAAATCCGCTACATCCATATTTTTTTACATTTAAACATCCTTTTTTTAAAAAATACTGAAGAATTTTCAATAAAAAAGGCGAAATTCTTAATTTCATAATATTATATTTTAAGATAGACAAATATTTTGAAAATAAATGTTACCCAGAGAATTTTGCATTTTTTGTAAAATCGACCTATATGGATCTGGCGGAGTTTGAAGGTAGGCGACACAAATACCGAATACCCAACATGCGTTTAGTGACTAAGTAGGGTATTATGAAAATTCATTTTTTATTAAAACCTTACGACAAAACTTGTATTTAAGTTTTACAACCTATAAAAAATGGAATGAGTTTTAAAAATATTATTTTTTAAATATTATATATTTACTTCTTCATTACCTACAAGTTTTTCTTTTTATCTTTCCTCATTTCTAAGGACGAGCCAAACGCGCGGCCGGCGAAAAACCTAATTTCGAAATACGAAATAATATTTAATTAACATTCAATCCCTTCAGATATTGTATTTTTACATGTTTTACTTTTATTTGGTTGCAATTAACCTTATTGTAGTATGCCTAATGACATCTGTGTGTTTCTTGAGAAAATAAGTATTTAATTAATATTTTAAACTGATTAAAAATAACATGCCTGACAAAAGTGGGTAATAGTAGGTAGTATAATAAAAGGTAACTAGATATAATATATTTAAACGATATATTGTGTTACTGCATTCTAATAAAAATTATTACTTAATAAACTACATAAATATTATAATTTATTTTAATGATCATAAATATAATCAGCAAATTATTGTTTGATAAATGTGTACACACAACATATTTTTATTCATTTCCATAATAGATGTCGGTAGTGGTATTGCTTTAATGAGTGAATTAAATACATTAATTTAATAAATTTCTTCCATAATGTATGTACTGGAAATAGAAAATTAAAACTAACAACTTTTGTTTTTAAAATTTTAATAACGATTTTATAGTTGTACCGATAGAATGATCTCGTGACGTATGGGCGAATTTTGTTTAAGAAGTAGGTATTTAACACAAAATATATAATTTTGAAAATTCTAGAACAAATCAATTCAATATGTTCAATTCATGGGCATGAAATGATCATATCATTTGTCATAGGCCATTCGTAAAAAAAAAGGCGTCGAAGTTGGCTATATGGCAAAATCATACATTTTTGGTAGCCATAATGTAATTTTTGAGTTTACATGACATGTTTGTATTTTCAGTACATTTTCTAGTTCTCTACGTTTTGAATATTTTATTTTATCGTTATATTTTTTTAATATCTTAAAACCAAATTCAATATTTAAAAAAACTGTTATCTTAAGACAAATGGTAAAATCTTGTCTGTCATATTATACTGAAATGGTGCCGATAATATTTCAATAAGTTGAAAAGCTTTATTCTAACGAGTCGTTTCATATTATGGTAGGTTAAGAAAACAAGATTTTTATCGATATTTTCGGGAGATAATTACGAATTGTCCCACTGCTGTTATCACATTTAATAAGGATTTGGGACCTATTTTGGGTTCTAAGGAGTTCGTATTCATGTATGTATATTAGAGTTGATTCAACTCTTTTATTTATTTATTCATTCAATTAATACAGATACATATAGGAAATGCATTTTACTACAATTACCACTTTCCCTTATCCGCATCTAATGATGCATCGGGCACTGCATTGGTACACCAAGTGCAGTGTATCTTGATCATATTTATTACATTAAGGTAGGATGATCAGTCTAACGATTCAGTATCAGTCCAAGGTATCACACATTAAATATTAATATGGGGTTCTTATTCATCTAAATAAATATTCTCGATGATAATGGTGTTGATGATGATGTTTATTATTACATAAATAATGTGTAGTACCTAGTACCTACCTCATCATCATCATCTCCGGCGCTACAACCCATTGAGGGTCCTGGTCGCCTCCAAGAAACGTCTCCACTCGCGTCTGTCTCCGGCTACTTCCTACCAATTGCCAAGTAGTACCTACTACCTACCTACATATTTATTTTTAAAAATGTAGTTTATCGTTGATAAAAATACATTGACCCATCTAATTTTGTCTTTTGACTCATACATTAAGTTTAATTTTTAGTAGAATCACGATATAATAGAAACAAAACAACATCAGTATAAAATAAGCGCCCTATGCACCCCCGATTCGTGGCGAATAGGATAAGAAAAGAAGGAAGAAAACAGTAATTTAATTTTTTTTATTCTACATGCAGCTGGATTGTCCTTGAAATATATTTTTATATTAGGTTTGGCTTTAAATAAGTAGAAATAAATTCTAAAGTCAATGATTTCAAAATTAATTTGTAGTATTTGTTTGATTTGTTATAAGGGTCTGATTCTTAGGTCAGGGGTACCTAATATTTTCTTCACAAAACAAGATATTTGTTAAATAACACATGTAATAAAAATATTGAGGAAGTTTATAATGATTTGTAACTTTTATGCTCTGGAGATAACCTTTTACAAAGTACATCCGCGACAATTTCCTATAAAAATGACTTCGGAAGTGTAACATTTAACTTGTAGTTTTTATTTATGTTTAAGAAATATATTTTTTACAGTACAAAGAAATATATTGTATACATACCTACTACCTACCTGCAAAAATGTATCTGCAATTGGAACTTACTATTATTTTTCATTTATTTGTAGGTATAAGAAAGAAATAAAATCAGACTTAGCATAGTATAGTTTATTATCCTTTTACTACGGAAATTTAAATACAAAAATCTAAGAACGCCAGGTGTTAACAGGTCCTGTAAGTTACACAATTTACTCGCCCATCTCCAAAGTTAAGCCTACATTATACGGGACAGATAACGGTACAGTTTCAGTTTGCAAACTGTCCCGAATAGAGCGAAAACTGTATGGAATATCGACGGCTGACCTGACAGTAAATGTTTTTTATGACGTTTAAGTAGGTATTTATAATATGTTTACATTATTAGCTATATTAACAATTTCCTGTGTGCAAACGTACGATAATAATTTACGATCGCGCTTAAAAAAATATACATATTTGGCGAGTCTTTTACAGGCTGTACCTACAGTTTTCTGAGCAAGAAACTGTACAGTTTTCGGTTCCGTATAAAGTGAGCATTAGTCTTGTCCATTTTTCTTTGTTTAGAGATATTCACCAAAACGTAAAGATGGCTGTGGTGATTTAGTACCTATGTTTTTCAGTCGTTATTTACCTACTGACTGTAAAAAAAACTAGTTTTAATTTGTTTCAGCGTTCAGCGAATTCAGTTATTTTTTCATTGAAATTTGACATATTTATGAACTCTGAAAATGGGCTATACAATTGTAGTAAGGGGTTAATATTATACAATTATGAATCACACTATTATTTCATAAAAAAAAAAAATTATTTCATTCAATACTACGCAAGAATCACTTAGATAAACCTGACCTAAGAGTGAATTTTGTACAGCATAAAAATTAATTACACATGTTAGTGAATTGGGTTAGTAGGTCAAATAAATATGTCTTATTTAAAATGCAATCCTATGTAGGTATATTAAATACGCAATTTTATTATCCTAAAACGTAGATATTCTTAAGAATAATATTTTTTAATATGTAAGTACCTACTTACCTACCGAAACCGTTTAAGTGAGTATTAGGTTCAAGTAAGGGTTGGTTGGAAGATATTGCTTAAAAGCAATAAGCAATAATGTAATTGTAGGTATATGAAGTTTTTAATAAATAAATAAGTATACAGGTAGATACATAATGCATTCGCTACCCTTTCTTTACGAGTCTTTAATATTTTTTAATAATATACGTTACTATATTATTAAAAAAAAAATTCTTTAGCAGAATATCCTATTTTCTAACCTATTGAAATTATGTTATTTTAAAATCCCTTAAAGTAAAAGTATTGTAGGTAAGTGGTAATATTACATAAACACAACTAAAATGTGGATATACCTAGTTGAAATTCATACGGGAATCACGCTTAGAATCACCTTTTGGATAGCAAAAAGTTGTTTGGGCATACTATAAGCTTGAAGTGAAATACTTATGGACTTACATCAACCATCATGGTGTTTGTGTTTAAAACAACATAAAATAAAGAAATGGTTATCTTAATCTTAGATCTTATCATACATTCCTTTTCATCGCCACCCATGGCGACCGGTGTTCTACTTAAATGCACCCATTTGGTAACAAGATAAAAGAGAATAAGATAACGGGGTTAAGGGATGTGATTTTTTTATGATACAGACATAACTAACAAATAAATTATCTTTTAAAAAGCATAAACTTATATGTACTAAGCCTAATACTGTTTTCGTTCGACCTGTTCGAGGTCGTAGGTTCATTGTACATAATTGGAAAATTTCAGTAGGTACCTAGTACCTTGGTGCCTATCTCAGAGGGCATTCGCTGTTCAGTTTATCCCATTATTAAATTTTTTGAATACCTACTTATTTTTAGTCTAGAATTTCTTATCGTAGAAATAATCACAATTAATTAGCTAAATTCTCTTCAGTACACGAGGCGCACGCACGTTTATAAGCTGTATATTCATAATAGATAGATACATTTCTCATTAAGAAATGTTATACATCTTACTTATTCTAATCATCCGCTAAGACTATTGACTTACTCTGCAAAATATTTCATTAGTTTGATATCGAAATATATGCATGTAGGCACTTACGTAGACATATATATTTATAAACTTTATGTACAATTAGGTAGGTATTTGTCAATATTCAGATTAACTTTACTACTAACCAATCGTTGCGACGGAGAGCTTACTTTTGTAAAAAAAATCTTAATGCAATTAATAGTAGTATAGTGTAGGTTGCATGATTATTTCTGGTGTAGATTGTGGTTAAACACAATATATTTCTGATTCTGTGAAAATGAAATGTTAAAACCAAATTAATAATGCAACATTTTCAGTGCGTGAAAATCTTTGTGTACAAATTCTGGATTAAACCTTAATTCATCAGGTATAAATCCAAAATTACATAGAATAAAAAAAGATTGGATTTAAAAAGTTTTTTTATTGATTTGTGTAAATAATACTCGTTTACCTAAACTACAATAAATACCTAATATTAATACAATTATTTGGTTACTTAATATAGGGACCAACTTTAAACGATGTTTTCAATATAATATTTGCTATTATTATCTATACAATGTCAATGTTTAACTGTATAATCACAAATTAATATTGATGTTAAAATATAGTTCTGGACATATTTTCAAACCACACAAATAAAAGATACATGCGCATATCACATGTTCGCTGTTCCACTGACTTTATATTTTTAAGACGAAAACTTAATACAATTTTTATCATAAGAAATATTGACCTGCACTTTTGAAAGACAAGCAAAGGTCTTCTTGAAAGAAAAAAAATCATCCCAGTAAAGAATCCTTCGGTTTCACGAGTTTGGGCCAGTTAGAACTTCCCATCGCCTATCGGTTTAGACCAGAGGTTAGTTAGTATTGATTTAAATTTCTTCACACTTTTTTTCTTTTCACGAACTGGACTCTTTTTCTGTGTAATCGTGTAATTTCTTCGTAATCATCACTGAAGTTCATATCGTCGTAGCTGGGTTTGGAAGACGATCCTGAGGAAGTCCAGCGACAGTTGGATGGGCAACTTTCTCCGGGAGACGATGGAGTAGAACCACGAAGACTAGAATCACCTTTTGAATGTTCTGAGGATGAGGTATACGCATCCAAGATGTGCTTGTACGCGCATTCCATAGGCTTTTCACAAGTACGCCCTATTACTTTCATTACTCTCGTTCTCACACACTCTTTGCAGTAGCCACAATTTTCAAACGACATTTTGACACTACAATATTTGTTGGTAAACTAAACACGTCCTGTATTCTCGGAGACTCAGAGTTAAATAGATAAGCGTGTCACGAGCCTGCTTTATATACGGCGCCTATCGAGATGCGTTCCTCCTAAAGTATCGAATACCGACCGGTGACCGACCAATACATTACGGCGTTTACGTCAGTCTAACAACTTCTGAGATATTTAGAATTTCGTGACAATGCTCGCTCGTCAACCGATAAGCTACTATCTTAGTTTGGTAGGCAATAATCCAAAGATCGTATTTAATATTCAAAACAAACTCCGCCCTTGTTTACGACCGTTTAAATAATTCCCAGAAAAATAGTAAACTCATTTTTTAAAAGCGGACATGATTTATAAAGAAAATTCATACTTATTATTATTTAAACTAAACACAACCCTTTTATTATAAATAACAAGGTGATGCGTTTTTTACATTTTAGAAAGTCAAGGGTTGGTGCTTATCATATTGCCGTATAGATAGGCGCATTGAGGGCCGAAAGATAACGATGAGTTATGATAAAATAGTTTGTCGATGATAAAATATAACAATCACTCCATTAACTACTACAGCAACAAAACTGCATTTTTAATACGTTTCAATTTCTTACTAATACAATGTTACTACTACTACTCACGTGATTTTAATACAGGAGTATTTTGTGTTAATTTGATTAATTATGGCGGAATACATTTCTACATTTTATGCACACAAAACGAGCAGCGTACGTTTAATATTCCATTCAAATTATTTACTTTCATTGTTATATGAAATAACAAACACAGCAAAAAACAGTAAAAAAATAATAAAAAATTTTAAAAATATGCTTCGTTGAGTTGATTCAATAATTTTTATATGATTATGATTTTAATTCTTTTAATTAAAGGTAACTGAAGATATACTCGCCATACTCTTCTCGCTTAAAATAACATAGTATTTTAATGTTTATTATTGATTAAATAATTTCATTCTCTAAACTGCATATTATTTCTTCATGGTGCTTTTTTAAATATTCTAAATGTGATTTAATCGGTTTTTTCTTTAGATATAGATGAATGTTTTTTTAGTTTTATATTACAGATTGTTTATTAGTTTTCTCTGATTGAACACTTGGAAAAATAGAACTTAATGGAGGACATAATACATTAATAAAATAGATATAATGAACAGCTAATAAAAAATAAAACAGTGCACAAAGAGAATGATATAATCCGGAAATGAAAGAGACTGTTAGTTATGTGATGACATATTGCTTACTTATTAAAATATGCGGGATCATAACAGCTTTTTATTGAACTATTATTAGTATAGGAAAGAACCAAATTTTGTAATTTAAGTAACGAGTAGTCAGGACATAGAAGTACATAATATATATATGTATGTACCTAATAAATGACATTTTCAATAAAATTTTATTCCGAATCGCCGCTGAAACCCTTCGAAACAAACATTACGATCTTAATTATGTGTGAAAAAAAAAGAAATATTCTGTTGTTGAGAGCCCCTTTTGTGATTAATTTGACTATTTATTTAAAGATCCAGAAACTGTTTTCCAATAACCAGATATAACTTGTTATGTTCGAAATTACATTCAATATTTACATTTAAATTATCACAAATTGTAAACTTGAACATAAATCAAACATGTTCTAGTATCGAGCTGTCCAAAAAGTAATTTAGTTAAGTCAGATTGCACACTTCCCTCATTATTCTAGCAAAAAGTTATATTGGACGTTAGTACCTATGTACAATCATAATGGCGCCGGAGTTATTAGGAAATAAATATATATATTATTTATAGGATTTAAATAACAGGGATAAGGACCTGGAGGGTACATTGGAATTTTCTTAAATATCATAGAAACTTCCATCTGTATGGTTTTCACTTTTGATTAATTTGTGTCATACTTCAATATCAATTAATAAAAATGGAATGTGCATGAAATATAGTAAGTGTAAATAAAAAATATATATATATATATGTAAAAGATGAAAAAAATCTACCTAAAAAAACTTTTGGTTGTCTGTAAAGTCGGTTTACGGACGATAATTTTACGTGATAACGTCATAAGAAAACATTGATGGAAAATAGCATACTTTTATGAATTGAATTGAATCCTTATTACTGAATTATCATTTTTTTTGTAAAATAAAAAGCAGGAGTTAATTGAAAATTACAATTTTTTCCATAAATTAAAATTTTTTTGCACTCGTTAATTTCACTTTCACTTTGTAGCTTGTGTGCTGCTGCTGTCTCCCTTCTACTCGGACGCATCGGCCGATGGAGTGGAAGAGAGATAGATGCGTCACAAACCGAACGCTTAGGCCGATCGTGCCTCTCCATCGCTTGTTCCGCGCTCTCGATTGCACACTCGGCTCAGGCGGAACGTGACAATGAGTCATGATTTTTCGTGTGTGCAGCCGGCGTTCGTCGATTTATTAGACGTTATCACGTCAAAAAATGTTTATATTTATCTCATTAGATCATTAAGTTGGAGTCGATAGATCCTGTATATTTTAAAATTATGAACTTCGCAGCCCTGTCTAGTGTTTCTTAAACTAATAACAATCATTTATCACTATCAATTTTCCCATAAACCTATTAATACACTCGTATTATTAAGTAGAGTAGTTCATAACAAGATACAATTTGAAAAACTCCTCGATACTTATATCAAAATCTATACATAAAAATTAGGTCCTTAATAATTAAGAGTGTATAATTTATTTAAAGGCCGATTCTAATTTAATTTTTGAATAAACTTTTTGATTTATTTGTCAGGCGTATGTACCTAATTATTATTAATCCACGATATGCAATTTACTTATTATTATGAGTAGGCCTAATTTTGTAATGTCAATAAACGATTAATAGGTTGAATATTATAAATAGGGCATGTAACCAATGTAAGGTTAAACCTAAAGTAAATAATTTTTGTCTTTTTTTAATATATTTTTTATTTTTTTATTTATTTATTTTATTCATAATTATACAAGATATTTTAGCATACATAATATTGTATTATTGTTCCCGCAAAGCCGGGGCTTGTCTGCGGGTTACATTACTTTTTTTTGTTTTGTTTTTTGTTTTTTTTTTTTTTTTTCTTTCTTATAGTATACAATGATTTTTAAAGGTGGTTACACATTAATTGTTGAGAGATATTTGTTTAATGTACACTTCACTGATGGTATCACTATCTGTTTTTTAATACGTTTTTTATTATTTTTTTGAATTTGTTAAGATTTTTTTCTTCGCGATTTTCATAAGTTAATAAGTTAAATAATCTCGGGATAACACTCTCCATTGTTCTGTCTCCATAGTAATTTTTCTGTCTGGGTACACTGAGTTGTTGCGCCGAAACTTGCCGAATAACAATTTGGTGTTTTACCCTTTGTTTATAGTTGCAGTCGAGGAAATGATCTGTCATTATTTTGTACTGACACAGTTTGTCGACAGATAATACGTTTATGTAATCAAACATAACTTGGTTGTCGTCTTTTGCTCGATTCTTTATATTTACAGGCACAATTGTTTTTAGGATTTTGATTTGCAAATTCGATACTCTGTCTGTATAAGTTTTGAAACTTAAGCCCCATCTGGGGTAACATAATGAAATAATATTACACTGAAGTAAATACTTATAACCCAAGGTGGTAATTAAAAGCAAGTAGCCTAACATCCCAACCTAGTAATCCGTTTATTAAAAAATGATTTGTATTTTATTTTTAAAAACAACTTATGTGCTTTTAATTACCTACGTAAAGAAAATTTCTTAGTATTTTGGTGACCTTCGCGGTGTTGTTTTTTAGATTTGATTTTAATTATCATTCTACGCTGTTACTTAGTACTGTAAAAATTTATACTGAAAGGATTTTTTGAATTATCAAAGCAAAATAAATAAATTTCTATTATCCGACTGATGAGTGGCGCCATGATTATTTTTGCCTTGATATAAGATTGGTCAAACTGACATGTTTTATTTTACAAGGCTCGAGCCGACTCGTGTGGAAATTCAAGATTTATTTTATCCAATTAGTTTTTAATATTAGATGTATGATATAATAAATTTATCTTCTTTTAAATAAATCCTAAAATTCTGGTTAGAATGGGGGTGTTTCATGATGTTTTATTTATTTTATTTGACCATATTTAAAATTAATTTAAGGGCAACTTTAAATATCTACCACTATCTTTATTATTCACGATAAACAGTTAAGATAAAAGTTAAGTTTGGACGATACGTAGTTGGTACAAAGAAGTCTGAAATGACCGGTTACAGCATCGATACTGTGGCAGCAGATAACATTTAAACATAAAAAGCAGGTAATTATATAGTAAATATTTTGCGAGATTCTAGACATATCTTTAGCCAGACCTCAGGATAAATAATATTTTTTTGAAGAAAATCCAGATCAACAAGTATTTGAAATCTTACTGATTTTGATGGACGCGGACGTCAGCAATCTTACATATGGCGTCTGAAAAAAATTGACGAGAGAAAATAATGGTGATAACGCGATTTTTTCAAGTTATGCATTACTTAGAAACCTAAAATTTTCAAGTAGGCATACTTAATACCTAAAATGTAGGTAGGTACATAACTATATTTAATGTAGGTACATGATTATTATAATATTACAGGCTTTGAAAAATAATTCACTAGAAGGGGCGTATCCATACAAATTTTCTAAAAATATATGCTTCCTAGGAACACCACTTATTATCAAATTCCACCGTCTAAAGACTCCAACACTTGAGCCAATGATGATTTCTAGTGATGACGTAGATGCCTAGTGATGACGTAGTGAATGACGTAGTGGGTCACTAACTGTCACTAGGCACGGTAGTATTTTTCAAGTATGGAATGCCACTTCTCTGAAATTATTTTTCGAAGATTATCAGTATTGTTTTTTGTGTATTGGTGCTTATCATATTGCCGTATGGATAGGCGCATCGAGTCTAAAATAATAACAAAAACATCATACTACTTACTGTGTGTGATAACACAATAATATGTTATCACAATCATTCCATCAACCATTACAGCAACAAAGCTGCTCTTTCCGTTGTTCTTTCAAAAAAAGTCTAATCTCTTCATACCTAATCTTCAAGTGCAACAAATAATTTTTATTTCAGAACTTTTTGTTGTAGGCCTCACAATTTTAATTTATTTTTAAAAAATTAAAACAAACGCACAAAGTGAACGCACGTTTGATATTCCAAAAAAACTCACGCATTTTAAATAAAACACAAAAAAATGGTTAACAAAACCCGTAATAAAAAATATTTTTTACACAATTTTGTCTCACAATTTTAATTAATAATGAATTAAACAAACACAAAATGAACGTACGTTTGATATTCCAAAAAATAATTTACTTTAAATAAAACATTTAAAAAATGATTAACAAATACCTTGGGTTCGTATCAGAATTTAAGAATTATTTTTACATCATGCTAAGATTAAATAAGGATTAAAATCTGAAAAATATTTTCAAATCAAAAAAATATGGTAGGTACCAACCAAAAACAGGAAGGTGGGTAAATCAACAAATGATTGAATTACATTTTAAAAATAGGTTTGTTTCTGTAAATGTACTTTTTTCATTCCAAGGTATCACATAGGTACGAAATATTTTTTTTATGTAAAAAATTGTACTAAAATAAAATTTCTTATTGACCCGTCGGGAAACGAATCCACTGCCTCATGCATGCCAGCCCAACGCGCAAACACTATATCCCGAGGCGGATAAAATAATTGTTTTTCAATAATATTTTTCTTTCTTAAATGAATTTAATTTATATTCATGTAATCCACCTAATTGCCGAAAACATGTGTTTTTTATCGCTGTTTTGTAAAACATGACTATTACTTCTCGTAATATTTGATAACAAAGTAATTTATGAGGGAAAATTATTTGTATCATCTCAGGATAACAATTATTACCTAGTAATTATTGTATCCGGAATCTCAAATACTATTTTATTTCATATTATTTTTTGTTATTTGTGAGCCTCAGTAATATGAAAACTGATGTTGTTTTAATGTTTAATTTATTGTATTTAACTTAACCACCTCACACAGGCTAGGAGGCCCAATTACATTGGGGAACAACGTCACAAAAAAACCCAGGCTTGAGAAAAATCACTTTTTATTTTTTTAGTGATACCACCGGGAATCGAACCCGGAACCTCCGCATCATTATCTCCATTTTCCATTTCCATTTTTAACTTTATCTTTCTCTTTGTACGGTAACTGTATGACTTTCAAAGTATCACACAGTTGTATGCAGCGTGTGGGAATTTTGTTTTATTTTATTTATATTAACGGAAACCCTAAATATATGTTTTTTAATGTAAACAAAAACAAACAATTTGCTAAAAAAAAAAAAAAAAAAAAAAATACTAATAAAAAAAATAACAATAAGAAATAACATTTTTTCATTCATGCGGTTGACATCCAAATTCAAGTCAGCTAGGAACAATATAAATTAGGTACATTTATTATTATTATTTCTATTATATGTATCTTTATATACTTCCATAATAAATATATTATTTCTGTGTAAAAAGCAATTGCATGTGTCGTGAAGTGGTCGATATTGCATTTTTTATTAAATAAAACAAATCATTGAGATTTAACGGGTGGTGGCCTTGTGGTAGCGCGCGATCTCTGAATCCAGAGATCTCCGGTTCGAATCCTTACTCTGACACGACTCTATTCCTATTTTCAAGCACAACCCGTTTAGGTTTTATTGAAAATAGTGTACACAAATTAAAATATGTGCAAATATCATAATTATACAATATTTTAAATCATGTTTTATACCTTTTGTTTTAGCATACATGAAGTACGAATAAGTAAAATAAAATATTTTAAATTTCTCCACTTAGTTTTGAAAAAAAATGTTTACCTAGTTGAATTCTAAAATTATTAAATATTTGGACTATGGCCACAGAATACAGAACAATAATTTATGCAAATAGTTAATTCCAATCTGCTTAATAGATTAGTTTAATGTGTTCTATGAACTTGTATTGCTCCGTGAACTTTGGCCACCGAGGGATGCAAGCAATGAGATAACTTGCAGTAATAATTGTCCTATATGCGACATTCTGATGAAACATTATCAGCAATATGCGTGTATTCAGTTTACCTCCATGAGTATAGATACTACACGCGTTAGAGAATTAATTATATATCAATAACTAAAAAAAATGCTTGTTTGTTGAGTTTTGAGAACAAGTTAGTGTCTGATGATACTATGCATTAGGTGGTTTGACTTCATAACCAACATTGAAGTTCGGGAACGGATGCAGCAACCTCCAATAACTGGAGTCGTGGCTGTGGACCCGACTTGGGCATGCCTTAGGAGAGCTTCATCTTCTTTATTCCTGCAGGATCCTGCCGTCCTTGTAGAACGTTGAATGACTTTCTTCCGGATATTCTCGGTGGAGCTGTTAGATGCAGGCCTAATATGGGAGGAAGCGAGAGAGCTGACTGGTGATAGGTTCTCCTGGAGGAATCTAGTTATGTCCAAATGCTCCACATAGAAGCGAACGTGGCGAAAGAAGAAGATATTTGTTTATTATTTTTCATATTAATAAAATATTGTCGGCGAATAGAACAACTTCATGCATTTTTTTCCGAGTATATCTGATCTAATGAAGTTTACAATTAGCTCTAAGAAAAAGGCATGGTTTCTTGTGTTTTTTATGATAAATACCAAGCCAAAGATTGCTCTCTGAGCCTAAATAATTATTACCCATCTAAACGAGACCTATGAATTAGAATTTATAGGTTTTTATTGAACATTGTTCCCTTTCATTATCATGATAGAAAAGTGAATATGGGGTAAAAATAATTGTTTTAATTACAATTAAACTATATTAATACTGAAAATAACAACACAGATTGATAAGCTATACAAAAAAATAATGTGCGTCATAAAATGAGCAGTGTAAATAAATAATGCATTATTATTTACGCATTTGAGGTAAGTATATATTAATAATTAAGTTAATGATAAATTCTGATATCGTTGTCATGTTGGTTAAGAGAGCCAACCCACATAAAATACATATGGGGCTTAGCTCTCTTCACCACCACGGCGACGATATGTATACTCAGATATGGGAAAAAAGATATTAATATGTTTTTGTACTCATCCATCAAAATCATATTATAAATTAAATTGTCTTTAGTTTTGAGCTTTGAAATTATTCAGCGTTTATAATCTTGAAACATAAATGTTTCACAGGATCCTGCCTGATTTAAGGCAAAAATATATATATGTATTTATAAAGTCATCATAACTTACTGTATAAGTAGGTTGGTCAATGCTTTAATTGCGATCTGGAAAAAATGAAAGTAGCAAAATTATTCTTATTTTTACAAGTAGTTAAAGTTAAAACATTTTTTTAGACTCCGTAAGCATTCTGTTATAAGATTCTGCTTTTCCTAAAATATAGAAAAAAATAAAAATCCAGATTATTGCATTAAAAAAATTGGCGCAGTACACAGGGAATTAAATAATAATTGTTAGGGCATTCTTGGTCCATTCAGTAACAGAAAAAACCAATATAGATTTTCAAACTGCTTAAAATGGAAATCTGGTTTGGCAAAAAACATGACTAAACTAAATATCATTAATTATCTTATGTTTTTTTAAAGCTCAAATTAATGGTAAAAATACAGTTGATGCAGTAATTCATATTTGTGTATATTCAGAAGTGTAAATGTAAAATAGTCTAGCTTTCTTCATGAAAAAATCTTTCAAATGAGTCCTACAAAAAAATTATATCAAATGTTTGTTTTCTCTGATGCTCAACGTATCAAATATGAACTCACTTTTGAAATCCAAAGCTTGTCAGTAGAGATTGTTGAGCAGACACCACAGGGGCAGAAGATTTCCTTTGCAGTCCGGGCCTCCGACAAGACTTAGAGTTAGTGAAATTATTTACTAGCTTTAGGCAAAGGTTGACTTCTTACAACACTTGAGATGGGAACTTTGAGTTGACCAGAATATTTTAATTCATCCGAGTTTTGACTAAATCCCTGAAATAAATTTAACGGTTAAAGGTATTATGAATAAAATGTATTCAACGCAACTCAGGTCATTACAGGCAACGCTGTACAGCATTAAATTAATTAATTTTTGACATGTGTTTATAACGTTTTATTATAAATTTTACATATTAAATATCACCATGATTAAATTAGTTGCAGTTTTAAATTGATAGATTATTTTATTACAAAACAAAATATACCTGTGAAGCTACTGGCGTTACTAGATTTTCGAGAGGATAAGTATTTTCATTATAAGAATCTTCTGAATCGGTACTTTTAATAGAAGACACATATCTTTTAAATGGGTTATTTTGTTGACATGACTCTTCAGTATCTATTTCATTGGATTTTTTATTATTATCCTTTAGAGGTTCAACACCATCTCCATAAGAATTGGTTTTATCAGAAAATAATTTAGTTTTTGGTGAATCTGAGTCTTCCATATTAAGTGTTGCAATTCCAGACACATTTAAGCCACTTTCTTCTTTAGGTGTATTTTGAAAATCAGATTTTTCTGAGCTATTAACTAATGTACTGAAAAATTTGCTTTCCACTAGATTGTTTTTATCTATAGTTGTCCTCTGGAATTTGCTAAGTCTGGCGAATTTTGAAAAAGAACTGCTGTCCAATATTTTCATGTAATTTCGACTGTTCCTCTGTATAATGGGAGAGGTTTCAGGGGAAGAACTTATTTTATTTTCTGGAGATAAACATCTTTTTTTTTTACTGGCAGAAGAATCACCCCTTGAAAGTGGATCAGTCTTTTCTGGACTGAAGGAGGATCGTTTTAAATTATTTACAGAAAAAGGATTTCTGGATACACAATCCAATATTTCTACTGAATCAAAATCTTGTGTTTCCGGGACAATAATATTTGGTTTGACAGGTTCCTTTACACAATACATTGAGCTCAAATTTTCTATCGTCAATCTGTAAAAAACAGTTTTACACAATAAGTATTTATGGTTTTTTGTTTGTTTTGATAACAATGTTCATTGAATATAACAAAAATGAACTCACTCTTTAACGTTATTTTCCTCACATTTGGTATGAACTTTAGATGCAAGAGATCTTGTAGTAGGAATAATAAATGCAGTCATATGATTTGTTTTGTTATTTTTAACTTTCGGCTTATTGTCATGATCCAAAAAGCCTTACTCCATATACTTTTATGAGGAGCAATGGCGTTCTGATTCCATCCATTGGTTTTTCCGCCTGTGGGCTGAAAACAAAACATATGATAAGAAATACAATTGATCATTTCAACACACCTAAGAATAAAATTATTTATCTTCAAAAGCGCAGCAAAAAAATCATATTTCAGTAAAGTATTAACAAAACACAAACCTTAGCGGCATGATTATCAGGATGCCACTCATCCATAACTCTTAGTGAGAAAGGATCCAGATTGCCAAGAGCTAATTGAAAAGCAATATCTGGATCTAATGGGGCACCGGCGTTAGTGCACATTTCTGGGTCGGTACCTAATAAATAAATAAAATAGTATCAAATCATGACAGAATAACAATCTTCATTTGGCAAATCCTTATGACGGAAGACTGTTCTCTTGCTCACTCTCTCTATTGAAATATAATGTAAAATATTATAAATGGAATATTTTCAGATATTAGACATTACAATAGTATTTTTTGTTAGAATAATTAAAAATAAAATTGCACGCATATCTTCATAAAATAAAAGTATTGGTTTGTGTAATGAAGGTATAAAATAATATATTCGGAAAATAAAATTTTACAATGTATAATCTTTAATTTGGTTCATACTAGATTCAATGTCATTTGAATGAAGTAAATTTAATGATTATTTTTTTTATGACGGAACAAATCAAGATAATCAAGTTGTTATAATTAAAAGGGCCACTACAGCAATTTTTATAGTCAATAGTAAACAAATCTTGCACTATAGGACTGATGCAATGAATAAAGTTATTTGCCCGATATAAGAAGAGATCATCAAGGTCATGATAACACACAATCTATGTATTTGTATATTGTTATCAAGCTTTTGGGTAAAAAAGAAGATAATTTGGAGACAAAAAAATGTACGTAGTAATCCTACATTGACCCCGCCAATACTGACTAGACACATCAAATTCATTTATCTTCATACACCAATCATAATACAGTGTAACTTCTATATAGCGAAGTCGCTAAATCCCAGGAGAAAGGTTCGTTATATAAAAAATTCGCTTTATAGAATACATACAAAATTTTGAAATTCATATGGGCAAATTAGGTATTTTGTACATTTTACTATCTGTATTTTCTGTACATTTAGGGAAATGCTATTTGCCGCTGGGTAGTTAACCACAGTAAAAGTTTTTTTTTATATTTACGTATTTAGTAAAAAAATCGTTTTTCTGATTTAAGTTTCTATGTTAAAAACTTCAGCGAGTGTCAATGTGTAGCAAGAATATCATTTGGCTAAGTATCGTGTCGAAAAAGCATTGAGTATCGGATTTTAATCCTTATCATCTGTGCATTTTTTGTCTTGGACGAACCTAAAATGAACAACGGACATTGAGATGTCTTATTATGAACCGGAGAAATTCCTAGTAAAAAGAGTGTTGGGTAATATTGCCGACTAAATTTTGTTGCCTGCAGTAAGGTTGGACCGTTGAAAGGAATCTAAAGAACAAAAATTAAACACAACTCACACGTGTGACGATTTAGTAAAATGTAAAAAATTTACAAATCTCAGACATTTAAGTAACATGTTATACAGATTCCTATGCAAGAAAAATATAATATAAAAATTTAAAAAACCCCCAAAAAGTGACATTTTTCTTCTCTCAGAAATTGGACTTTGTTATATGGAGTCTAATTTATATGAAATACAGCTTGAAGTTCAATGTTCAGTAAAAAAAATTCATTCTATGGAGAAATTCGTTATATAAAAGTTCACATTAATATCATTGGTTATATGGAAGTTTAACTGTATCATGTATGCATGTTAGTTATACCAGTGCGTCATGGCACCTTGTATTAAACTTTTGAGGATTTTGTTATCCCCTCATAATACAATAACAACACACGGCAGTTTTTTGTAAAGTTTCAAATAAAGAGTTTGAGATTGCATCACCAAAAAAATATATTTTTTAGATTTACAAAAGAAGATTGAAATAAGTGCAATAAAAGTGTATGAGTTTAAACAAAATACTTAATATTCTATGATTATGCCTTTACCATAATAGAAATTTAAAAACTATCAACAAAATAGCAAATATACTAAAAGTTTAGCGATTTGATATGCATTCTTAGATAGGATATACAAACGAAGACTTAAGAGTTGGACTAATTGGTTAATTTTGAGCAAAATGAGTTAAAATATACATATAATAATAGGAAAAATGAAAGAAAAGGGTATTATTATTTATTGAAACACACAAACAAAATACCTTCATCTTCCAAATTATTTAGGGGCACAAGTTTTCTTTGCAGAGGATCATATACCAACTGGTGTTTGAAGGTGGCTTCAGCTTTCAAAAACCCTTCACGGTATTCATCAGTCACTACTAATTGTGATTTGTTGTAATACGATGGCAATTTACGAAGCGCCTGAAACGGTAACCAGTTAGAATAATCAGACTATATACTAAATATATACATAGCCGTAAAATATGAAATAGACATGTGCTGTGTACAGATTGCATTTTTCACTTTTTGCCTATCGAAAATTTTAGAAATTTATAATAATATATATGTGATCAGTAAACACTTTGTGTATAGGGAGGGTTCGACGCCTTGCAGGCACCCGCTTGAACTCATATATTGTCTAATACTGAAAGTCAGTCAAGAAATGAATCGATGTCAAGTTATTATAAATTAAATTACAATTGACATCACAACAGAAACGAGAAGTTTGGAAGGGAATATAGATATCTAGCGTTTACACGTCTTACAACCTGTCATTGGCTGGATTAAGTGGCCACTTGATATATCACAACATTCCCTGTACCGCCTTTTATTTGATATCCATATCTTATTAATTAACCAAATAACTAATTCAAAATCATAATTGGAGTCAGAGTTGGAAATGAATTGAGGGGTCAGAAATTTTCGGTTGATTCCACAGCCCTAATTATAAAATTCAAATTCAAAAGAATGTCTACCAACTATAAATAATCTATTAGATTCAAATAGTATTGTATACTTTTTGAGTATTCGCAAACTCACATTGCTAATATCTGGATCTCTGGTTGCGTTAATGAACTGTCTTGCTTTGGCTAGACCGATCCCTGGCAATGAGGCTAAGTAGTCACACCCCGACATGATGCACATCTGTCGGAACTTGCTGAAGCTGAAGTGTTCCAGGGGACACTTCATCACCAGGGGCAACTTGGAGCTCTCCACCAACACGCCGTTACCGTTCAAATCCATTTTAAACAGTATCTGTAATTTGTATTTACAATGAACTTTACAGGATACAAGTTTGCAGATAATCACAGCTTTGAGGATAGATATTTATTTTAAAATGTATTTATTAATTTATTTCAACCACCTCAACAAGCCAGAAGGCCCAATAACAGAGGGAAAATCACTTTTGATTTTTGTGTTCTTGCCGGAAATCAAACCGGGAACCTCCGTATCGTGAGTCCAGCTATTACTCTACGGAATTTGCGTGTACAAGAGTATTTTATTGGCGGCCTCCGTAGCATAAAGACGCTGGACTCACAACACAGAGGTTCCGGGTTCGATTCCTAGTAAGAACGAAAAAATTAAACGTGATTTTTCTCAAGCCTGGGTGTTTGTGACGTTGTTCCCCTCTGCAATTGGGCCTCCTGGCCTATTGAGGTGGTTAAATAAATCAAATCAAATAAAAGAGCAAGTAAAACTGATCATCCTATCTTCATGTAATAAAATGATCAAGATTTATTGCACTTGTAACAATTTTACCACCACAAAGATCGAATCTGGGTAAAAATGAAACAATTTATCGAATATGCACGTCATATAATAAGGAGTTCGTTAGTATAGATTTAATTAATTTATCTAAACAAAGGTTTAAAAATAAAGTAACGTTGGCGCTGGAGCAGGAGTAATTTAGAGTTATTTGTATTCTGATTCCACAGAAATTCTTTTTAAATTGTTTTCAAAATTTTATATATTATGTTTCTTTTTAAATTTGTATGGGTTATGGTGTCCGGAAATTTGTGCGCGGACATTTGGCCGAAACACATTTCACCGACGACAGTTCGCCGACAAGACATTTCACCGACAGGCTATTTCTTCGACACAGCATTTCACCGACAAGCATTTGATCGCCGAGCACTTCATCGACACATTTAAATAGAAAAATTATTACATTAAGGTCGAACCCAAATTTTAAAAATACTTGTATAAAAAGAAATTTTATTAAATAATTTTCTTATTTCTATAGAAACAAGTTACAAAATATTTTGATTGTGTTCTATTATAAAAATAATTTTATTCATATACGCGAGTATATAATAATATTTTTTTTTGTTTAGTTAGTCTTACTGATGATTTTTTTAATAGAGAAAGTAGAGAAAAATGCTGAATTCTACCTAAGATAGAAAAACATTGCCATTTAAAAAAGGTTTGTTATTATTACTATTATTATTATGGATAATTTATATAGCGCCGCCCTCAAGGGCGCTTTGTAGTATGTTTCATGTATTTTTCTTTGAATTTTTTTTTTATTAGTTTACATTTTATTTAGTAGAAATAATAAATGAAAAAAAGAGACATGCATTATATTTAAATAATATTCATATAAAGTTTTAAAAACTTAAAAATTATGTAAAATTATATATTAATGTAAAATGGCTAAACTGATTTATGGTGCGATTGTCTGGATGTAGAAGCTGAAGAAGGCCGAGAGAGACATGGCGTGATTAAGTACATACAACAAATATTTAAAAATGGTCATATGATAAGTTGGAATAATCGGCGTGCGTGCGTGATAAGATGTATGGAGGAAGCAAGAAAAGTGTGCCAGGACAGAGTAGTGTGGCGTTCAAACCTTTTTAACTATCGTTTCGGGGAAATGGCGTAATTGTTAGTTAGTTAGTTTTGGTCCGTTTTTAGCAAACCAAATGCGATATTTTTTGTGCGAAATTAAAATTTAAAAAAATTGAATGGAAAAACGCCGCTTTTTATGCCTAGCCGTTTTTGTAATTGAATGCTAAAAAAAATATACACACCATTAGTTGCATAATATAGGAGAAAGAAAGGTGAGGATTAAAAAAATAAAACAAATACTTTATCTCGCTAAGGTTGCCTTCTGCTTATACAATATACCTATTTACCTATTCATCATATCAAATCATTAATCAATAATCACGATAATTCACTATTCATAAATTAGGTATGTAGGTACCTACACATTAGTTTGTTTTACCAATAAACTCGACTTTACTACATTATTATTATTATTAGAAAAATCGCCACAAGAGCGCTGTACAGAAAGAGGCTAGATCTCAACTCGTCCTGCAGCTACCAAGCGCATAGAGACGGTTGGAGAATTCTAGCCTCTGATTAGAAATATCTTAAACAGATTTTAATTATAAGTTACAAATTATGTAAAATTATGAGAAGTAGGTAAAAAAGTTTTTGTAACTGATTTTTCACTAAGTAGAAGGCTTCCATCTTGCAGCTTCAAAGCGCATGGATGATTGAGGATCTAGCCCCCTTTATACTACGAATCTACACTGTGTGGTATTTCAAAGAATTTTCGTGCTTTTAGTATAAATTAGAATTAGAACATGAAAAATTTACATTGATGCACTTTATCCATAATTGATAAGCTTTGCATCTCTTTGCTTATTTTTCGATTTAAATTTTTTAAAATGAAATACGTAAACAATCTTGTATTTTGATACGTTAGTACCAAGGTCATCATAAAGCCTGTAAACGGATCTGTTGCAACCGTTGCATTTTTTGTGATTTTTTTATTGCCTTATACCTATCCCAACCATAAACTACCACTGCATGGCCCATGCCGCTTTGACTTCATGTTTAATACAATGGTGGTACTTTCTATTCCTTTTTTTAGGAACATCTTTTTTTACAATATCTTGGTAAAAACATTTTATAATGGATATGTATTGTTTTGCGTTGCATAAATATTTTTCCCCGATAACAAGTCAAGTCGTGCCAATTTTCACCTAAAAACTACTATTTCGCAAGAATTGCTGGATAAATAAATATACAATACCTACTAACCATGTTATAAAATAAAACAATATTGACCGTAAACCTATGATCGCAAGACAAATTTCTTGTAATTTGGCACAAGAGTCATTGACGAGCAATTGATTTCAATAAATTGCAAAGACAAATCATAATTTGCTTTAATGATAAACTCCTTAACTAAGAGTTTTTTCAAATGGGTGAATCATATCTATGTATGTAAAATATGTATATAAAATAAATGAATATTATTTTTTTATCCACTTCGTATCACGATGGGCTACCTATATTTATATATTATATCGCACCCCGGCAAAAGAGAGACAACTCAAAATTTAGAAAAATAGAGGTTTTGTACTTTTTTGGTGGGTTTTTACCATCCGCACGAAATCACTTAAACAGAACTAAAAAAGCGTTGCGACAGATGTCGTAGAAATTACAACCAAAAAAATTGAGAAAAAATTAATAAACAAAAAAGTTAGTGTTTTTAGCCATTTCCCAAAAAAGGTGGTTTTTAGAGTAAGTTGACTCTCTTTTGTTCCCGGGGTGCGATATGTGATACCTTGGACTGGTTCTAAAGTGTAAGATCGGCTTGCCTTCATGTAATAAAATTATCTATGTACATACACTGCACTTAATTCACCAATGGAGTGGCCTGTGTACTTTAGGGTACGGATAAGGGAACGGTTTGTATTCTACTTTTTGCGGAAAGCACAGCCAGTGCATGTGGAGTTATATGGTCGAACTTAGAGATTCCGAAAATAAGTCTAGCTGCATCGTTCAGTGCTGATTGCAGGCGAGAGGTAGATTCGAGGATTCCTGATTAGAATCTCTAGGTTCGAATCTCACTCCAGCACAACTGGTTCCCTGCTTTCTGGCACAGTTATTTCCGACCATTTGAAAACAGCCACAAAATTTAAATATTGAGTAAGTATATCATTATACTTTCCCATATTCGCACCATATGGTGCTTATGGCGTATCTTGGTCGCTTTTTATCACATAAAGGCAAGATGATCAGTCCTCTACGCTTCAGTACCAGTCCAAAGTATCAAACATGAAATATTGAATTGAAAATTACATGGAAATAAATATTTTCATGTTGACCCCCTACGGGAATCGAACCTGCGACCTTATGCACGGTAGCCAAATTCGCTACCACTATGATATGAGGCAATTATATCATAAAAACCCAAATGTTTCTTTTTACGAAAAAAAAAATGCAAAAGAGAAATTAAGAAATGCATATTTTTTTCTGCTTTAGATTAAGAATGACCAAATCTATAAAAATAATGTTTGATAAATAGAAGGAGAAAAAGGGCCCTTTGCTCGGGTCGCAAGCTACTAGCATACCATACGGTCCCATGTGTTTTTGATGAGAATTTTAAGATAGGTTTAAAAGGTTTTAATTTTGAGATACCTTTGTATCCGAATCTGGAATACCCACTCTTCATTAAAAAATATATATTTCATAAAAAATATTTCACAATATATTGAACTGGCGCTGAAGCGTAAGACTGATCATCTTGGCTTCATGTCATTATAGGGTTGCCATCGGTTATTTCATGATTTACTAGGATCGAAAATACGGGTATTTAGGTTGTTTTGGGAGACATAATAAGAATATTTAATATGCATTATGGCATAATAAAAAGATCAAGATCACTCTCTTGGTGTACCAAAGCAGTGCCTTATGCGCGCCTTTAGGTCAGGATAGGAAAAATAATAGTTCTTATTTTTAGATTAATTATCTGAAAAATTTGATTCGACATTTAAGAACTGCATTTAAGACTGCAAAATGATTTAGTTTTTTATTATAACCTATAATTTGATTTCTTACCACTTTTTAAAAAAAATATTTAAAAAAATTGATTTATCTATCTCTTTCTTTTTTTTTTTTTTTTTTTTTTTTAAATTAAAAAGAAACATTTGAGCTCTTATTATATACTCAAATATTTCAATTTCGGGCTGCTTTCAAATAGTCGGAAATAACTGTGCCAGAAAGCAGGAAACAAGTTGTGGTGGAGTGGGATTCGAACCTAGAGATTCTAATCCGGAATCCTCGAATCTACCACTGGACCACAACCCGGTTTATATCCGACTATAATGGTGTAATGATTTTTTGTACCTAAACAAAGTGCACTCATTGCATTTTAAGACAAGAAGATCAGTCATACGCTTCATTGCTGGACGTATGTCTCTTAAGTCCTAAGTACTTTCTTAATATACCCTCTATTTTTAGCAAAGGTTTTTTATTTATGAGATATCATAAATTTGGTAGGTACTTTGGTACTATAAATACATTCTAGTATAGTAAATTTCATAAGGTACCTGCATGTTTTCGCTGAATACTGCTGGTTCTTCTGTAAAGCTTCAAAGAGAGGGACCGAAAAAGGTTTTTTAAAAAAGAGGATACCAATTATTTGAGTAGAAGATTTGCCAAAAAGTTATCAAATAAATACAATTTTTTAT
This sequence comes from Micrasema minimum, assembly GCA_022494985.1. Lineage (NCBI taxonomy): Eukaryota > Metazoa > Arthropoda > Insecta > Trichoptera > Brachycentridae > Micrasema > Micrasema minimum. The sequence goes on along the minus strand of JAGVSP010002460.1, from coordinate 727 downwards.
TGACTACAATATAAGTGTTTTGTTATATAAGAAGTTGATTTTTTTTCGATAAATTTTTAAAATTCTCTATTAAATATAATTTATTTTAGTCAGATCAATAGTATCCATAAAGAAAAGAAAATCAAAACCACAATTTTAAATAAGTATTTGTGCAATTTTCCTTATTCTGCGGTAGGTAGAAGAAAAAAAAATTACAAGCTCAGATTCATATACACATTCGACTCCAAATATGATGTAGATTCATCAGTTTTCGGGTTGTTACATCATGAGTTCGTTATTTTTTAGATTAATTTTCCATGTGTAAATTTAACAGTCATAATCCATGGCATTTAATGTTGAAAAAAAAGAAGTTATTAACATATTTTTTTATTATTAACACGAAGTACTATTGTGCATTTAAAAAAATAATAATTTTCAAACAGTTAGTAATTTAATACGTAATCTACTTGAAATGGTGTAGGTATTCACGAATTGAATGGGTATTAGGGTGGTCACAAAAAATCAAAGTGTTGGAATTTTTTTTGAGGGGACCCCCTTAAAAGCTGCCAATTGGCTAAGAAATGAGATTGGTGAAGTTTCAGCTCAATTGGATAAGGTTAACCGTGCCTCATCAAGGTTGAAGTTTTAACTTTCTATAAAAATGTTTTTTTTTAGTTAAAATACCTATACAATATTGCAAGATTTAATTACATATGCTGTCCGCAGATTTGCTTGATTTATTTATCTC
>JAGVSP010002459.1:0-29700 GCA_022494985.1 Micrasema minimum | reverse complement strand
AAAAACCCAATAAATTTTAAAAACTACTACTTTCTTTGTAAATATACCTTTTATAATTAAAACCCGTATTTTTTCGGTGTCTTTTGCGGAAACTAAATTTTTAAATTTTAAAATTTACAATTTTTAAAAATTGAAAAACAATTTTTTTTTAATTTTAAAAAAAGGTAAGTAGGTCCCTACCTAAAAATTAATTAAAATTATATAGGTTCAAAAAAATTTTTCTTTATAAACACCCTTTTTGGTTTCCCAAAATTGTTACGTTTTTTTTGGGTTCTTTGTATTTTCAACTAAGAATCAATCACCTGAGATGATGCAACGTGGTAGGTTGCATTTCCTTAATATTTATTGACACTGTAATTTACGCATTTACGTCGGGCAAAGCAAAAAACAATTAAATGAAATTTATATCACGTCCGTTGATCCTATTGCGATGTTAATTGTGGGCTTTTTTTTTTATTTTCTGTATATTTAACCTGTTTTGGAGTGGGATTTTGGTTTCAGCGGAGAGTGATAAATGGGTAGAGTGGATGAAAATTAATTTAGTATGTGTGCATCTCAACTGTTCGGCACCCCGCGACACGTTTTCAGCAGCGGCGCAGAGCTTATAAGTCAGTTGGAACGCAATTTGCATTTTTTAAATGAATCCCGGAATTAAATCAGCGCCTTTTTTAACCTTAGGATTAAGGTAGTTACTGTAATCCATGCAAAATTTTGTAGGTACTATTTCTTGCAAATCACCTAAAAAGATTATACACTTACATACCCTTTGTTTTCCATTCGTCCATGCGATTAATATTTGGTTATTTATTGTTTTTGTATTAACTTACAATTATTGGAAACCAAATAATTTTATTTTACATTATTTGAACTACCCTAATACGCAAAAAGGCACTAATGGGAATCACACTACGAAATCCCAAGGATTACAAAAAATAACCTTTCATATTTTATGCTTTTCCCCAGGAACCAATCCCGAAACTGTGGTGGCGTAATCCAAAAAGAATATTAGTTAAAAAGCCATCACCGATTTATATTTATATACCATAAAGTCATCATTTAGTGAAGCAGATATAAAAATTTATATTCACGCTAGGCTTTCAGTAGAATCAAGGTATACTAGCACTTGATGTTTACACAAAGAATATTTTAAGAATTTAACGATCTTATTTTTGTCCCTGACTTAGTACGGATTCATATCTAGCAAGTCGAAATATGAAAACTATAAATATTTTTTTTGTTAATGTAAAATAAATAAATAAAAAATATACCTACATCCCATTTTTAAAAAAATATGTCATTTGCGATTTCGTATAACTTAAAACAATGAATTTTTTTTTTTTTTGGTTCTACGTGATTTTATTATCACTGTAACTAAGTTTTCAATGCCACAAAATGGCGTTTATTTTCAATAATTTTTTTAATACAAAAAATAAAAAAGATTCCACTAACCATGTGGTTATCAGTGGATTTCTTTAGTTAGTTTTGGCATATAGAATCATCGTAAACAAAAAATAAAACAATGAGAAACAAGATTTGATTTTAGCTGTGAAACTTATAACAATATAAAGAATAACAATACATACATACATAGGTACATAGGCAATGAGAAGTGAATATTCAAAAGTATCACCTATTTACTATTTGATTAAATATATTATGGTCTTTGGTGGCCCTTTTTAACAATGCTATCTTACCAATGCTGATTATTTCCCTAGGTAGAGAATTGAAGATTCTGGGGATCGCAAATGGTAATGATCTTTCGCCATAGTAATTATTGAATTTAGGAATGATTAATTTCGCGTTTCTAACTTGCCGTGAATTATAAACGTTATAATTCACATTTATTTACCAATCTGTGTAAACGGCAATCGACATGAATAAATTTTGATAGTAAAAAATAATGCGCTTAATATTTTAATAAAATCTATTAGTTAAAACAGTAATTAGTAATCTAATGTATTTTTTATATAAATAATAATGTGAACTTGCTCTGCATTACTAAGTTGCATACTCAGTTCGCTTGTCGACTTTAGTGAGGTTTTAAAGGTCGACATGGGGGTAAATATGGTTTTCTTTGCAACATATTATACTATAAAGCCTACCTAGCTACCACCAACATTAGGATCGTGCGACACGAACCTTGCGCCAAGTAATTTACGATCAATAAAATAAAAACCAAGATCATTTTCATAAGATATTGCTAAAAGGCCGGACATTTTGTATAAGGGTTGGCAACCCTGGAAGACGGACGAGTAGCAATACAAAAGGTATGCTCAATTCAAGAGCAGAGAAGTCAGGCTCATATTATACGTAGTTACTGTGTCTCTCACGCAGAATGCAAAAGAATTTCGCAGAAGGAATGGAGTTTTAAACTGTATACAATTCATTTCCACTTACCCATTTCTTAAAATGAGTGTTCTGCAAATTTTGTGAATTCCACGTGGCGTGTGTTGATACAAAAATAAGAAAAATATATGTTGGTAGGCAGACATTGTTAAAGAGATTCACACATTTAGATAAACTTGATATATTAAATACAATACAATTTTTATTGTAAAAACAATTTTTTCCTTGATTCTGGATTTCAAATAAAAAATTGCTAAATTCTTCATGGGCGAATTTTTTAAAGCGTATTTTAAAGTGAATTTAATTTTTTTTAAATCTGATTGTAGGTACATAATATGTTCTGCCAATGACGTCACACCCTTTCCCTTCAATTTATCAAGGAACAGCATGATTTTTAGTACCAAATATTATGTACCTACAGGAATAATATTGCCGTTTGATGAAAACGTACTTTTATTACTGGCATTCCTACAAATAAGCACCCTGTAAGAGATTTTCTGCTAGTACAATCATCCCCGCACTTATTTTTCGGTATATTATACCTACACTTACTTAAACATTGAGCTGTATCAAATGTGATAACCAAATAAATTATTACGAGCAAGCTTCTAAAGCTTGTTAATATTATTGTACAATGAAAATCCTGTACAAAATGTAAGAGGAACCATTTATGTCTCTACATTGTATGTTTGTATATGTAGGTATACCTAGGCATAAATACACACAATATGATATGACCTAAGCATACAGTTATAACATACTACCTTAAACAGATGTCAAATGCACAGCTTGCGTTCAGTCCGACCTTTGTCAAATAAAACCCTAATTAACTTTGTGTTAAAAGCATTCTTTTTCTTTTATGCTAGACTGAAACATTATGTTCAAAAAACAAAACATTTAGAATTCTGTCATCTTTTTGGTGAGCAATAAAAAAGACACTACTGCTGCGTACATTTTTTTCTTCACATTCAAATAATCTCCAAGTATTTTGTTAACATTAAAATGATCCTTGCCTTAGGGCATCTCAGTGCTATTTTCGGATATTCAGAAATACCTATTTATGGTATCAGGACCATGTATCATTCTTTTGTTTTCTTACATCAATAAATTGATTAAAATCTGCAGCTTGAGATATTTATACATCTTATATTATGTAGATGTCTTATACACACATAGTTTAAAAATAAAAACCATTCATTTATACATTTTTTATTAAATACGCAAACGTTATAAAAATATTTAGAATTGAAAACTCCTACTATTACAACTTTCCCGCACCCAATAGGGCACTGCATTGGCATACCAATAATTAAAAACTTCGTAAAAAATTACTTAATTTCCCTACAAAAGGGTTTTCTCTGTTGACTTTTTTTCCTACGGCGATCACGCAATGCCTGTTGTGGAGTTAAATCACGCCCACGCAAAATGTCCGATTTAACTATTAACTTATGCATCAACTTGATTTCATAATATTACTTAAGCTGAAATTTTTACTTTCGCAAATACTTAACACACCGCTGCTGGGCGTGATCAATCAGATAAACGAATGAAAAACTGATTATTTGTGTTAGTTTCAGGGTTTTGTTACGTGAAAGCTTTTTAATCCTGAAGATTTTCCCCACTAGACTTTCTTCTGTACGTTTGCTCTTGAGATGTGTAGGAGGAAAACGTGTACGCCATAATATGTATACTGCAAAGCGTCTAAATCTTCCACGAAGTAAAAATAATTAAGAATCGTTTGGACGCACAGACAAGACATTGTTATAAATTATATTGCCAAGGTATATATTCTTCCTTGAGAAACTTTTTATAAAAATACAGGAAGGTCAGTGATTACGAACTGTTTTAAAACTACGGTCTATCATTTTGAGTAACTCTGTATTTAAAACAATGTTCAATTTTTGTGCTTAAAATAAATTGATTTAGAATCTAGAAAACTCAAAATAAGTCTGTTTCGGAGTAATCACGTTCACTTATGTGACTTCACTTAGGTTTGTTTATACCTAAGAACGAAAATTTCATAAAATTTTATCTTGTTTCATAATGTTTCAAAACTAAAATAATGATTTTATGAAAAAGAGTCCCGTCAAAAACAAAATTATTCTGCAGTTTGAGAAAATCTATTTATAATATGTAGATTAGTAGATATATCACTTTGGATGTAGTTTATAGGCGTTTTTTTTTAACTACGTCATTCTATAGTATACTAACTATTACCTACTACGTAATTTAAAAATACATTAAGATAGATATACGAAATTAATAAAGAATATTATATGGACTAATTGTTACGCCATTTCCTGAAAGGGTAGTATGAGAGCTGAGATGATATTATAACACAACTCAACTACAGTAATAAAATATTATTCTGCAAATCCCGTAAGCTCTACTAGGGGTAGTTTTAAAATACATTAAATTAATTCAGCTGTAATTTAGTACAATGAATAATAATTTGATTCCTCCGCCCAAATATTTTGACTATGTTTTGTTGAAAAGGCAATTGAAATTTGATTTGAATAAAATACGACTCGTGTGTGTACAATGCGTACCAGGTAACAATACAACTAGCAACTGGCTGTAACCACCCTACTACCTACTACAGACATTTCCTGCCAAACAAACATCATTTTCCGGTATTCAATAACTTGTAACGAGTATTCCTATTTTAAAAAATGCCAGTTAACGTGACTATGTTTTAACCAAACACCATTCGGTTTCCTGGTTATTTCCTTAATTTTCCTTACGGAAGTCGACCGATCAATAAGTTCTTTTATGTCTACATTAAAAATAGGTAAATTTTACCTATTTTTTGTATTTGGGAATACCAATTAGAGAGTGGCAGAGAATCCATATAAATATGATTTGATTCTCGATGATATGTTTAAAAAACTAGCCTTTTAACATAAACACTTTTATGTGAACGAGTTATCTTTTTTCTAGAATTATAACAAGTATTGGCTGAATGGAAACCCAATCGAAAATCTTCTAAAGTTCTAAATACCACTACATGCTCCAATATTTATTGAATTGAATGTTAGGCAGCTGTTAAATTCATGTTTAAATTTTATTAATCACAACATAAAATAATGTACAAAGTAAGAATCCAAAAATGAGACTCTGAATAACAAGCCCCGCTGAAGATTAGTAAAGTCGTGATGCGGTGTCAGTACAAAGAGCACTTGACTCGAGTAACTGAAGGCATTTTTCCTTCAGCTCTCCAGACACCCCGTGTACAGTACAGTATATATTATACTGTTACTAAACCAACCCTCCACATTCCACAACCCTATTTCACACTCCCTCAGTCGCGGTCGGAGCCACCACTACTAAATATATTATGTACGAGAATGTTATAATAGTAACCTTAGAGCTTTATTCCTTTCGTTAAAAAAACATACCGCAGAAAGAAATATATCGCGTTCATTTTCGTGCTTCGTTTGGATGCTTGATAAAAATTATTGTAATTCATAAGTGAGTAATTATTGTAATTCCTTAAACATAATTAAAGTATTTAAGTCAAATACATGAGAGCAGATAGTAAGGTGAAAATTTACAAAAATCAGTGTTCGCCCCATAATGACATATGAAACTTAGAAAAAGGCGGACACACGTAAGACCAAATCTATGCTGAGAGTCTTGGAGATGAAAATTCTAAGATGTATCGCCGGTAAAACTCTGAGGGATAGGATTAGAAACGCCTAACTTGTGAAGTCTAAGTCTTTCAGGTGGGGAAGAGAAAGAAGAAGAAACTGAGATGCACGTGATCAGAGGATGAGATAGTAGAATAGCTATATCCGTGATGCATCTCTGCCCACCTTGCCGCCGACTTTTTGAACGTCCTGCAAAAAGATGGAGGGACAGCAGTGAGTCAACATCCCAAGAAGCAGTGTCGAGTGAGACTAATACAAACTCTTAGGTCTACCTTAAAAAGAAGGAGTTATATAACATCAGTGGATAAAAAAACGCTTTGTTTAATGGAAGGTTGTCGATAATTTATTATTATTCTAGCACAGAGCTTCTAGGTAATAATGATTATAATATATTAATAGTAAGAAAAAATGTAAATTACATGGTGAAAATTTACATGTAATTTGAGCGGTAAGCTCAGTGAAAAATGTTTATTGTATTTTCCAAATACCTAGTCGAATTTCACAGTTATTAGAAATTCCAAATCACAAAGGGCTTCAAACTGATTGAGTCTACTGGAATATCAGTTTCAAATTCCGATATTTCCACATCACCCAATGGGCGTCCGGTATTATTTGATATTCGGTATATGACAATGCCAATTTGAAATACTGTTAAATTTGACTAAATAGCAATGACTTATTATATTTTGGAATCAGCCTAAAAGTGGCAAAACAAAATTTAAATAAAAATATTTACTAATTGAATTTTTATTTCCAGTGTGTGTTCAGCCTCGTGTAATCAGTACTGATGTAATTTTATTTTCTTTATTGTGAAACATTTAATAAAACAACAGTTAAACAGGTAAACCTATATGTATATAAATCAAGTTGTAAAGTATGTACAGATAAAATATAAAACTGTTATTATTATTTCATATTTACAGTAGATCTAAACTTCATCGTTTATTTGATTTGCACAATATTTAAGTATGTTTATTTCCTAAAAAAACTATTTCTATAATGCTAGAGATTATCACCTTCCTAACACTATACCTGCGTAATCCTTTTTAAAAACACAATTTTTATTTGATAGATGTTTTTACCTCTTTTATTGCAAAAGCGTGCAATATTAAGATACGTACACATTGCACATTATATCTCGAATCGTTAATACCACTGACTACCGAGAAAGCTTACGCAACTTGTGTTCATGACTAGTTGTTTATTATATTCTTAGTTTTTTATTAATGAAACAATTTGTTATAATTTCTTCTCGTCAGGCAAAGCCGGGTCCATAAAATAGAATTAGAAGCGAAAGGTAACGTGTTTCATTAAACGTCGAAATAAATATAGCTTCCATTAATGCTTAACAGGTTTACATTACGATTTGTTCTTTAGCTTTAAGCATTCCTTATGCTCTGTTGAACATAAAACGGTGAATATTCTACTGTAATTGTAGGAACTTTATGCGGGACTTTACACAGCTTACATTTTTATTAGTCAAAGCCTTTCTATACGGAAACGGTAAAGGTCTTAGATTAAGAATTTTAATAGCGGACCGTAAACATGAAGTTGACATTTTTCAAATTAACGTTCCGGTTTGCGACTAAATTATTGAGTTAAAATCGACCTCGCACCTCGCCTTGGTGCAAATACTATTGTTGTTTCAAAAATAATAAAGCAATGCAAATTTGCATCTGTAAAACAATTTGTTTTCATCTGTAAGAAACAATATAACAAGTAAAGTATGTAAAACTATCTATCAGAATTTAATATCTAACGTAAGTTTGTAATTGCAAAAAAAATTTATTTAAAGTTCAGAATGCTCGCTTGATGAGCTTTAAGAATTAAGTCAGAGAAGGATTCTAGATATTAGGTGGTTTGACTTCATAACCAACGCTGAAATAGGGAACGGACGCAGCAACCTCCAATAACTGGAGCCGTGAAGATGCGGCGATGGACCTGGCTTGGGCATGTACTCCGGATGCCTCAGGAGAGCCTGAACCCGAGCTGCCTCTTCTTTACGCCTGCAGGATCCCGCCGTCCTGGCAGACAGTCGATGACCTTCCTACGGTTGTATTCGGCAAAACTGATGGATGTGGGCCTGACGTGGGAGGAGGCGAGAGAGCTGGCTGGTGACAGGGTCTCCTGGAGGGATCTAGTGATGTCCACACGCTCCACATAGGAGCGAACGTGGCGAAAGAAGAAGAAGAAAAAAATTCATACAAATTATTTACATTTGCGCTATATAAGAAAAGCTCAGCTATCGGAAAAATACTTGTGGTGTGGTACCACTTTTTAAAACATTAGGGAAGGCAGTATTTTTCACCAAAAAGAGCACTGCAAGCTACATTATCATTCGAAAAAAGTACATTATACACAAAAAACACATGAGTTTAGAATTACCTACACACATACGTATAATTACGTACCTGGTTTTCCCTGTTTTCTAGCAAATGTTTTTCTTCTGCGTAAACAAATCTCAGTTAATTTAGTGATCCTTTGCAATTTGATTCCTAAATCCCGTGTCACTGGGTCTACGTTTGACTCCATTACAACATAATACCTAATTCGTTTTACTTACATTTCCACAACACACGGCGGTATCGTAACCCGACTTACAAGTGTGCTGTTCTGTTCCATAAAGGACAAAGTGAAATAAACACAATGAAATATAATTGACATCCAAGGTAAACGTAATGAATTTATGTGACAAAAATAAAAATAAAGAAAACAGAACAATAAAAATACATATTTTTCGTCTTACTAAGAATCGGGCCGGAATTTTTGGAAAAACTTCTTTTTCTCTTTTCGTCTTGTCCTCATCTAATGATGCATAAAACAATGCCTTAATTCACTAAGTGCAGAGTATTTTAATCATTTGGTACAGCAAGGCAAAACTATCACTATTTCGCAGCGCAGCGCTAGCACAAGTCTAAGGCTTTCTAGAGACATTCGGATAAGCTTGTCAAGTACAAAATTGTACGTATACACGTGTTATATTCAGACACACTAAAATGTTGATTGTTTTATGTATTTTTAGTCATACCATGGTAATATTATTTTCCAAGGTGCCATATTACACATTCTTATCTAGTAAATTGTGTGGAATTTCAGAATCAAATTTGACAGAATTGTGTTCAGAATTTGCGCATAAAGTGAATTGTTTCTTAAAAATATAAAACCGAGCTTGTTTACGTTTAAAAAGCGCTAAGCTCACCCCGGAGTGCTCATCGCATCCCGGCCTCAATCCTTCAGCTTTCGGCTACAGTCTTCAGTCGCCCTGTGATCGTTCCGGGACGCGGTCGCCAGGCCCGCTACGCGCGGCGCTACGCTGCTACGAGAGGTCCCGTCTACCGATACCCCACGTGCCGGAGGGTCGTCAATCCAACTTTAATTCAGCCAATAAAGTTTCATTAGCGAATAGCGAGGATCGTGTGTTAGATGCGTGTGTAAATCCGACATTATAAACTTTTAATGTACTTCGGAATCCGAGTACCTGTTTGTGAAGGCTTTTGCTTAAATATAAAAAAAAATTATGCATCAAAAATATTTAATACTTGCATGATGCTAGTTTAAAATCAGTTTAATTTTAAAAGTTGCAGCAACTCCTGCGACATGAAGGAATTATCAAAATTATCAATTAATATGCACACCATAAAGATTGTTATAACTTTCCTGTTGGTGTTAATGCAAGGTAAGAGCTTAATTGTTTTTACTATCACAGTTACCTTCATTGTTAGAATGCTATGAGATTTAATTAATTAATTATGATAAGCATGCGTACATGAGAAAACGAATGAATCCTTAGGAAGTAAAATAAGTGTGGAAGGAAAAAGCGCTATGGCTTTCTATCCTCTCTGCTTACCCCATCGTAGAATTCGTCGTGGTGGTTAGTTAGTTTATAAATATAATATATATTTTTTATTTATTTTTTTTAACCACCTCAACAGGCCAGGAGGCCCAATTACAGAGGGGAACAACGTCACAAACACCCAGGCTTGAGAAAAATCACTTTGATTTTTTGAGTTCTCACCGGGAATCGAACCCGGAACCTCCGTATCGTGAGTCCAGCGTCTTAGCCATTACGCTGCGGAGGCCGCCTACCTGTACCTAAATACTGTTTGTACCTAAATACTATTTTTGATAGTGCTTGTGCTTGTATAAAAAAAACAAGTTATAGAGAATTCGATCTGACGATCATTAGTTTAAAAGTCCATAATGTTACCGCTGTGCCACTACTTGATTTATTATTTATGTTATAATTCTTATATAATATTATTCTCAGTAATACCTCTCAAAAATATTATTTGGTTTACGTCGAAACTTGCACTTGGAGTACCAATGCAGTGCCCTATGCACCATTGGGTCAATTGGGTGCAGATAAGAGAGAGTATTAGAAGTAACTTTAAAATAACCATTCGGAATTCATGTTATTTTTCTATCAGCAGAAATTTAGGAATATAAGAGATATAAGAATTTTACAGGGCTTAATGCTATGTTATTGGTTGGGTCAAGTGGCCACTTGACGTATAACAACATTCCTCATACTAGTCAATGTCTGATATTAATATTTTCCAAAAGCCCATCCTGGCTCTACATATTATGTTAACATACTTTAACCGTGGTTTGTAATATTATGTTATATTTATTCCTTTTCTCAGCAGTGAATTTTCTTTTTAGATCTATCAGTATAAATTTAATATGTTTCTATGGGGTAGGCATTAATTGTAATTGCACTTCGGGAGATAATGGCATTGAAATATAAAAGATAAATAAGTACTTTGAAAACATTATTGACAATTATCCCCGATTTTTAATTAATCAGAAATTAATTCAAATTAAATTTTAAAGTGTACAACGGGCTCCATTTAAAACAATTTATCTGTAATAAAGATAATCCACCAAAAAAATATAAAATAAAGTAAAAATTTGGAATATTTAAGTCTCCTAAAGTGCGATTTTCTGTCTCGTTTTATAAAATTATAGTTAAAACTAGGAATTTCTAGTGTACCATACTTTATTATAAGGTATCCTTCGATATAAATATTGATTATCACCAAAAGATCATTTTTTGTTTAGTGTAAGATAGATAGGTATTTCTCAGATTGCAAACTCATAAATGCACGACAATAATAATTTACTGAAGTGTCTTAACCATGTAAAACCTTACTATTTCTCTTTGATCGACAATCGTAAATCGTTCTCTGTAATGCAGTTTGTGGAATCCATATGCTCCACATATGATGATGTATCATTTTTTTATAACAATGTCATATTGTTTTTAAAATATTTAATGAATACAATTTGACATCTGAACAGAGACGAGAAATTTGGAAGGGAATATGGATATCTAGGCGTATATTTTCATTTCTTAATTATTAGCCCGTAATGGGTGAAATCCAGTTTTTGTCTACAAGTATTTGGACCCATTAAAAATGTTGTTTATTCAATGAATGTTCAAGATTGATTTAAAACTGCAATTAAAACGATTTTAAGGAATGACTCATTTATAGACGATTATAATAAGTCCGTATCTTTGTTTTGTACAAAATCATCCACAGGCCACTGCATAAATTTACTGTAGAAGTGTTTCGATAACTGCTTACACGAAAGTTAGAAGGTCAATTTTAGTTTCAGTACCCTCTCCTACATAACTCCTGTACATTACATAATAACACAAGACTTGTTAACCCGGCTCCGCTTGGATGTATTTTTTTTCCGTTTTTTTTCGTTTGAATCATCATTCCATATCCTCGAGCATATGGATTCCACAAACTGCCTCCAAACCAAGATCGGCCGCCAGTTCCCGTGCATCCTGCCAATTAAAGTCCACGTCCCACAACTCTGATGCAAACTGAACCTGATGAAGCTAAGGAGGCATACGTAGTGTATGGCCTAGCCAGCCGAAACGCCTTCGCCGGATGACAGTCGATTCCAAGTGTTTCTGCATCCGATGCCACATTACTGTTCTCCTTTCAAATCAAGTCAAACCACCGCACACCTAATATTCACCTGTTCTCAAAACTCAAAAGTCTGCCATTTTGAGCTCTAGTTAGGTGCCATGACTCAGCCATAGGGAAAAGGTGTGATGCAGGCATTAAAAAAGCGCATTTTGTCGTTTTCACCATGTATCCTAAATAAGATATTTTGATATCTTGTCTTGTCTTCAGATTGTCCATAGTTTTGTCCTAGCTTTATATATTTTGATATTGCTTTACCCTTCCTGCTACTGCTTTTTTAATGTATGTAAATGGACTTCATTTCCGTAAATAAATAAAATAATAATAATCTTCGATCTTGCTCAAATAACTTTTGATCTCTAGACAGTTTTGATGCTGTTGTTGAATCCGCCCGCTAATCCAAGCAGCTCTCCCACTTTACTATCCACAAAATTGGTGCCTTTTCCATGATGAGTTCTCCGTGGTTTTTTCATCATCTCAGGCAGATAGAGAGAAGTTTCGTTTGGTCCACGCCAGATGTATTCTGAACCCAACAATATATGGATAACTCACTAAAGTCAGTCGATGAAATAAAATCCACTTGATGAAATATAAACCTTATACATCATAAGCAGGGTAAAAAATCAATGTAACTCACATTAAAAAAACCCGAAATTGTAAAATAATGAAAATACGTTTTTACTTCATAACTATTTTTCATATTCTAATATCGTTTGATATTTCAAATACAACAAATCAAATCCTACGCTTTACGTATTGAAAATAATAATTCGAGAAAATAAGTAAGTATAAATGACAAGCAGTTATGATAAAGTGTGATCAATATTCTCTGCCCATTTTCAGTTACAGAATTCCTCGGCGTTGAATAATATCAGGTAAAATATTCCGAAATAAATGTACATTTATAATAAATGTTACCCATAAAGCTCGCTTTCGAACTAACTCAGTGTGGAGAGAGAAATAATGCAGGGCGGGTCGATATGATGTATCACATTATACATAAATGATTATATTATTACGTCAGAAGATTTTCCTCTCACAATTCTTGCAGAGCAGGTATCTATCACGATCACTCTCATCCCTTTATTCTACCCTTTCTCTCACAACAGGGGGATGTTCTCCATTTGTCTTACGAAATCCTTCACCATAAATCTTCATATGAAAGATACGCCTACTATTTTTCAGAATTAGTTTTAGCGCAGCACCTTTATTTGGTGGCTGTGATGGGTGGTTTATTATATAAACGAAACACAATGACAACTTATAAAATGTGAAATTCAAATTATGAATATCTCGGATTATCCGATTATAATTTACGCAACAGAATAAACATCTGTTTTATCATTGTTTTATTTTACAAAGGTAAAATTATGATGTATTATTTTCGATAGGTTTTTTGTGATAAGCTCTCGGTCTGTTCATTTTTTTGGAGAAGTAAAGATATAATGAAAAATACCCACGTAATTTATAGAATAATCAGCAGTTACTTCTAAATCTTTATTTTCTAGTAAATAAATCTAGGTAGATGCCCTTAAACGGGGTGTATAAAAATGACACGACGAATAGATGCATAATATACCTTTATAGGTACATGAAATAAATGCAATTGAGAGTAATCCTAATATGTATAAGTTAGAAACAATAATAATATATGTGAACACATTTTTAAAAAGCGTATCCATAAATTAAGAAATAAAAAAACTGTCACTCAACTTTTTATTTTATTTTGGTTTTTTAAAATAAATTATTTTCGTCTAGTTAGATGTTTTAGGAGGTTTAACCATCTTCAGAAAATTATTTTTGGAGTGCCTACATATTATTTACAATAGATTAATAATTTTGGACAATGACGATTCAAATTTTTAAACAAAGTGTTTTTAAATTTTTTTTTAAACTGAACAAGTAACAAGTCTTTCACTATGGTTTGCTCATGTAGAGCGAACGAACGGTGAATAAACGGCTAAAAAGGATTTATGATGCGAGTGTGTCTGGATGTAGAAGTCGAGGAAGTCAGAGAAATACTTGGCATGATCAAGTCCAACAAATACTTGAAAGTGGTTATGTAAAAAAAGAAGTAATGATGAAAAAATAATTGTAGAGAGTTGTAATTTATATATTTTTTTAAAACACAATTTACTAGCTATTATTACTGTATTCTCGTAACGTATACTATTATACAAATAAAAATAGATCGCCTACTTGAGTAGCCATACGTAAGTAACTATTAATCGGTTTTGTCACTTTACATTACGCCCCAACAGCCGAAGAAAATTCCTTGTGAATTTAACATCCAGAATTCAGCGATCAGAATTTCCCAAATTTTATTAAAAATGCTATCTACGTGAAATATTGCATCTCCTCGTACTTTTTTACAAGTTAGAAATGATTGATGATCTTTCCAACAGTGATCACCCTATGCACAATATGCAGGTGAAAACTTATCCAATTTTAAATTTAAAAAATACATTTAACACACGCTGATTAATTACACTTATCCTCAAATAAATGTTTTATGCTGATATATTTAAACAAAAAGAATCAATGTGAATGGCGTTCCTTTTTATCTCTTGTTTTATTTACTTTGTTTTTTAAATGGATCATCAATCAGTTTCTCTTAGAGCATCACTTTTTATTTGCCCCCTATCTATTATAATACGGTTGGAACCCGTAGTATAGGGAAAACATACGACGAAATAGTGAACCTCGTAAACGTACGCATTATTTGAAGGTCCAAGTCTAAATCAAAGTCATTATTATAAATAAGCTCTCACATCCTAAAAAAGCAGTTTCCTAACATCTCTATTCTTGCTCTGATCTCTTCCGAGGGATCCCATTTATCATTCAGCCAGCACCCGAGATATAATACTTGTACATATATATATACGAGTATATAGGGTGACTTGTTCAATAATTTGGACATTTATTTTCTGGAGAGATGGTTAATGTTATTTCAGTCCCCCTGAAGTTCCAATAATTCAAAGTGATTTAAAGTAACACCGCAGGAAAATTCTATATTAAATCTATATGACATAAGAATGTTAATTTAATATACAAATTTTGACATACGTTTCATGACATACTTAACGGAGTGTTATCTATTTTTTTAAATACAAAAATCTCGTGTTCATGTGAATATTTGATAGTTATCAATAATTTCCTATATTAAATGTGGGTGAACTGGGTGTGATTATATATTGAGAAATAAAATAATAAATAGTAAACAGAAACCTTATATAGCAACAAACATTATTGGAGACACTATTTATGTATTTATTTTCGCTTCGGTTACATATTCTATAATAACCATTAATATTTAAGTAAGGAATTTGTGTTGTGAAATAATTTCAGTCATTAGAGGTACTATTGAAATACCAAAACAAGAAAAGGTGGAACAATAAAGAAAAATACTGATTATTTTACCTTTTCATTTTACCAACGAAATGAAAATACTGAGGATATTATTATTTTTTATTCTTTTGCTGTAGGACATTTACTTTCCTTGGAACGCTTATTAAAAATGCAAAAACGTTTCCTGTTCTTGCAGACTCTTCGCTAAAAGGTTTTTGTGTTTAATTTGGTTTGAAATTTAAGAATATCATTCTATTGTATTAGATTACCTTTGTAGGTTTTATATGGTTTTAAAAGTTGAGCTTGAACAGGATTGCACCATATTTCTATACGCGAACAATTTTTATTTCAAATTACATATACATGGTGGAACAAAACTCGTAGTACAATCCGAAAACTGGTGAATCTACATCATATCTGGAGCGTATTTGGAGGCGATTGTGTAATATGACTTTTTAATCTGAGCTTGAAAAAAAATTTTTTTAGTTGGCAGATTAATTAAAATTGCTCAAATTCTTATTAAAATGCGTTTTGTAATTTTTGTTTTCTTTATGAATAGTATTTATTTGACTAAATACATGATATTAGATAACAATTTGTAAAAAAATAAAAATAATTCATCTTCGTGGTCAATTTTCTCGAAAACTAAGGGTCAAATTAGGGTCAAAAAAATAATCTACCGAAAAACCGACTCCAAACATTATGGAAATTCACTGGTTTCCCGCTTGTACATCGAGTTTTGTTACACCCTGTTCCTATATGAAATACAGTTTTTATATTAAATACATTATTATTATGTTATATAATACTCTGAGAGATATTAGTACATAAAAGAGAAATATGTTTACCTTTACCTTATTCTTGTTTTAAAATGAAGGTAGGTATATCAGGTACTTTTGTCATCTACATGACTGTGATGAATAAATGTTTTCCAGATTTAAATTTTATAATGTTACTTTACTTTTATATGAAATGAAATATCACATTCAGTCGTGCTCCAGAAATAACAAGTTTCGTTAAAATTATTATTCTCAGAGTTGTGGAATAATATGTTATTCTTAGACTTCTAAGATAATAATAGATAACTTTATTAGATAAATACGGTATAAAGTTTTGTTCCGGATAGAGTGTATTTAAATTATTCTTGAAATGTTGACAGTTTTTTTACTGAAGTTTACTATTAATCTCATATTTTGACTTACCACGACACACTGCACTTGTTACACCAATAAAATAAGTACCTTTTATGCCTTATGCATAGTTAGTAGTAATTCAAACAATGCAAGATAAGGGGAAATCGATAGATTGATTTAGAAATTAAAAGAATCGTAGAAATCGGATCTATATTAACACTGCACTGCATAGGGCAGTGCATTGACGCACAAGTGCATCGAATCTTGATATTTTTTATATGAAGACACGATGATCAGTCTTACGCTTCAGCGCCAGTCCTAGGTATCACTATAAAATATTTTTTTGAGGAAAACATTTTCAAATAAACACAAATAAATAACATTTTGAACGTGTACAAATTACTTGTAGACAAATTACTGGATTATACCCATGCTGAGCTGATATCAGATATTTATTTATTTATTTATTTATTTATTGACGGACAGAGTCCATTATAAACATTATAGATACACGAAATTTTTACAAAGAAAAAAAATTGCAAAGACAGAAATAAACAGCAAAGACAAAGAATAGATATTTTAAATTAAGTAAAATGCATAAGCTAACTATACAGATTCTTCAGCTGATTTATAAAGCCTTACACCTTACACCAAAATAATCAAGATCTTGATGATCGTTCACCCGCCTGATCATTCTGGGTAAAGGTGCCTGTGCGCCATAATTGGTCCTATGATGACCGAGGAACAGCAATTATTATCAATGACAGGTCACAAGCCCTGTAAACGCCTAGATAATCCACATTCGTTTCCAGCGTTTCTCTTTCACTGTAGGATATCAATAAAAACAAATAAATAAATGCACATACATGTTGCATGGTTTCATATCAACCCCTATCGCGAATAAACCTGCGACCTTATGCATGTCAGCACAACGCGCAACCGCTATACCGTAATTCATTAACAATAAATATCTTTTTATTCTGTAAACCTGTGTTTAATTTTAAAATAACTTTAAAATGTGAGGTAATAAATGTAGGTACTATAAATGTTTAATTTTTGTTCCGAAATGAACAAATATGAAATTATGCATTTTTCGAAGTCGTTCAGTCTTTCGTTTGTAGGTATTGTAATATAAGATGATTTCTATGTATCTAAAATGCATGGTTTCTTGTGGTCACACTATAAAATGTCTACCAAAGTTATCATTCGTCAAGTAAATTTATAAACATGATATGTTTCCTGAATAAATAAAAACAAACACTAGAAAATAGAAGAATATTAAATTATTTACTCTTTCTGTTCAAAATCTATGTTTGATTGTTGTCAACTAACAAATTTAATTAGTATACGAGTGCCTGGTCGTGTTACCCGTAGTAATGCACTATTTTACTGTAGCCAATCATTGACCAATTACAGTGCTAACTCACCGATACGTAGAATGCACGCACTGGCTAATAAGTACACACTAACAATATTGATGTTTTCAACACAAATCTAGTGCATTTTAGGGAACAGTGTTTGGCTGCCATCTCTGGCGGTAATGAATAGCTACCTACTGTGTAATAATTTTAAAATGTCTATGTAAAAAGCCCTATGGGCGTAAAAACAATAAAATAAATAAATAAAATAAATAGATAATAGTTCTTGTACTAGAATTGGACTTTGAAGTAGCGGGCGCCGCATTCAACAGTATGAAAGCTGTCTGGAGATCAAATATTTACTCGGTTAAAACAAAAATGCCGCCTTTATAACTCCGGCATCACACCTGTTCTTATCTATGGCTGCGAATCGTGGCACCTAACTAGGGCCCAAGACAGCAGAATACTTTTGACAGAATAAGTTTTGAGAATAGGTGTCTTAGAAGAATTTTAGGTGTGCGGTGGTTTGACTTTGTAAGGAACACAGAGGTGAGGCAACGGACACAGCAACCCTTGGTATCTACTGTCATCCGGCGAAGGCGTTTCGGCTAGCTAGGCCATATACTACGTATGCCTCCCGAGAGCCTTAACCATGCTTGCCTATTTTACAAGGCATCAGGTGCTCGGCGTCCCGGTCGTCCACTGTTGACAATTCGTCGGCAGTTTGCGTCAGAGTTCCGGGACGTGGATTTGACTTGGGAGGATGCGCGGGAGCTGGCAGCAAATCGCTTGGCCTGGAGGCAGTTTGTGGACTCCATATGCTCCACATAGGGAGCGGATATGGTATAATGAAAATGTACTAGAATACCTTCATGTATGTGTATTTATGATGTGATATAGAATACAAACGTAGACGTTACGTAGACTCGTCGTATCTCTTCTACGCAGCTACCTATGTACATACTTCATGGTGAAATTTTGATTGAATATTCCGTCGAGTCATAATGCTCGTATCATTCCGTAGCATGGCAGCGATGATAGTAAATGATATTAGCTATTAGGGATGTTCTCCGCGGCTAAGGAGAGCACGTCTCGTCCCCCATCAGTATCAATGTCTGTTATGCGGACGTGACTGAATTCTTACAAGAGCCTTTTTTCTGCCCCACGCAAAGCCTTTCGAAGCTCAGACTTACACAACCGTCACGCTTTGTCATCTGAAAATTTGTAATTTACTTTTATTCACATTTAATAATACTCCTTGTATTACGCAAAGGATGAGTATAAAATAACAGTTCTCTCACATATTTGTAGCCAAACGTGCATTAGGTCGCGGGTTCGCTTCCCGTATACGTGAAATATTTATTTACTTGTTATTTTCATATTAATATTTCATATGTGATACCTTGGACTGTTACTGAAGCAAAGACTGATCATCTTACTTTGTAATAAAATGATCAAGATACACTGCACTTGGTGTACCAATGCAGTGCCCTATGCATCATTGGATGCGGATAAGGGAAAGTAGTAATAGTAGTAGTATTACATATTTGAAGTACAAACCAACTCATGAGTGTGTATGACTTAATTTTAACATATCCGCATTGTTTTTTAATAAACAAAAAAATGTTCTTTTGAAAAAAATACGACACATGCTTGTATATTTTTTCTATACCATTTTTAGATTCACAATAAACTCCTCTTTTTTCATTTCAGTTAAGATAATACACAGGACTTTTTGATGCTTTGATGGTATATAATTTTTTAAGTATTTAATCGGATATTTTTTTCTTCATTGACATTAGATAAAATAAATTAATATATTTTTATTTTTGTTTTAAGTTTTTTTTAATGCACCACTTGTATAAAGAACATGTTCATCCAAAAAAATTGTATCAAAAGGTCGATCTGTCTATTTCGGTGTTAAAATTAGAAGTATTACTGGGTCTGTATGTAGTTACTAAAATAATATAATTTCCTTTTCGAGCAAGGATCTGTGAAAATAAACATCATGTATTTGATAGCAAAACCAACATACTCGTGGAACGAAGTAAAACTACAATGATTTTAAACGGGAGGTATAACAATAAACCCCTTTTCTATGTGTTCTATTTCTCCATTCGCAGCTAAATAAATTCCAAATTACGATTATTCACCAAACTCCACGTAGACATAAAGCCCTACCGTAGTAGGTTGCGGTGTTAACTAATTCGATTTAACACTTCCGAAATAATGAAATTGCCTCACAAAGAGCTATCCATTTGATTATGTGCTGTTCAAATATTGATCCCGATTGCTTTTGATTTTGGTTTTCAAAGAGATGTAAAAAAGGTTTATTCTTAAACATGCTTCGGCACTTACCAGATTTTATTGTTCTGGGAGTTAATTCCCCAGGCGATAAATTTACGCCGAAGTTTCTTAAGAGTTGGTACCCGTAGCAGAACAGAACCTCGTCCCTAATAATTACACATCCCTTTTTAATTTATATTATTGGCTGTACGTATTAAGTAGTGCGAAAACTAATCCTTTCATGTTTTATATTTTTGTGACAACGATGTGTCCCTTCAAGAGGTAAACAAAATACAAAACAATTTTTATGTCAAATTTTTATGCAGGTACAAAGCGCTTTCATCGTTTTTAAATAATGATTGTTAAGTTTTCAGTATAATTGGGAATATGATAATGTCATGTTATAATTACTTACTCTTATAATTATAGCTTTCATAAGACATGACCTTTCGTGTATAATGAAGAAAGCTTTGTCAAACGGGCAGTTAATTCACCGTCAAAATGTAGCAGTTCGTTTATCCTAGCAGTTTGAATTGTAGGATTAAACAGTGGGTAAAGTTTTATGATCGGACATAAAATGAAGTTAAGTATCCGGTGATTAATTTCGGTGCGTAACCAATCTTTAATCAAGCAAGTCCCCAGAAAATTGAGAAAACGGTTAATCTATTCCAAAGTCCCGAGGATCTTCGGGGAAATTTGTAAACATTAATTGCGAACTCCCATCGAACCCGATATTCTTAGTACACGGGAGGGTTTTAGCAATCGATGAAATTCATTTCATTCTACTTTGTGTTCGTATTGACTTGGTACACGATGTTGTAATTTGCTTTGTGTAATCTGATGTATTATGTTATTGGTATTGATATATGTATAGTCCAAACTTGAACAATGGCGCTATTGTCGAAAACCACGTGTATTATAATGTTGTAGAAAGGTAATGTGGGTAGGCGCGTCTACGTAAAGGTACTAGGAAATAATTTTTCCCAAAAAAACTTTGCGTCATTTGAGTGAATCGTATAAAATCAAACATTAAAAAACTATATATATACGTGATTTATGCTTACTATTAGGTAGAATATTAATAGTTTTTGTTTGTTACCTAATATATTTTTATTGATGTATCTACGATAGCTGATAAATGAAACGAGTAATTAAATTTGAAATCTATAAAATACCAAAACTCTTTATATTTTAAAATAAGTATGAGTATTCATAGTATAATATTGATTTTATGATAGGTAATAGTTATTCAACAGGCATTTATCTTCTTTGTTTCAAGAAAATACAAGTAGGTACCATAAGGAGTAATTTTTAATTAAATAGTATTTTACGGAACTGTGGATCCACGAGTTAGAAATGCGATAGCTCTATTCACAGAGGTGCAAAATCCAACGCAAGCAGAAAAATAATCTAAATTAATCTTGCCTTCAGGATGGAGAACTAATGAACGATTAGTAGGTAAGGGAGTTGGCTGTAAAGCAAACCATCCACATCGTCATACAAAACACAGAACAGTTGACTTCTCGCTATTACTACCTCCATAGCCGTGTTCTGAAATTCCAATCATGGCGGAAATTGGATTTATGTCCACGTGACCGTACATTGTAGTCTAACTTGGCCCGCATTAGGAGCACGAAATTGAAAATATAACAATGCCCAATTGATTAACATCGGATTTAAGAGTTTTGGATCACTCGACCGCTTTCGTTGTGCGAATATTGGTAAATACCAAAACATTGTTATTCTCCACAAAATATCTGCCTGCTGTACCATTTATTTTATATTATATAGGTATGCAATGAAACTGGCAAAGTTTTGATGCTTGACTATTTACAAACAATGGGCATAGAGTAGTTATTTATCGTTAACGCGAATTGAATTAATTGCTTTCACATAGAAATAACCCTACAAATACTGTAATCCTACACAATCCTTCAATAGGTTTATGTTAATGTTTGATGTAAACTGGGTAATGTTCGAATCTGTAATAATGCATTGAGGTATAGTTGTAGGCGCTTTTTATTTTACATATTATGTAGGTATGTACGATTGGATTCACATAATCTTTGTTAACATACACATGTAGCTTTCTTATGTTATCTTTTATGTTATTTTATATGTGCATTTTCTTTGTAATCCTTGGCCGGATTTGGATTGCACTTCCCTTCCAACCGAGCTGAAATAAACTGCTAAATAATAATCATTTATTAATAAGTATTTACTTAAACGTATTTTTCCCCGTAAGTATCTCATGTCGTATTTCATACCTTGAGCTGGCGCTGAAGTGTAAGACAAGCCATATTGACCATGTTATAATGTATCGTGATCACTGCAGTTGGATTTTTAAAAAAAAGGCAAAATTATATTAAATGCATTGGTCAATTTCTCTAGTCATTTTTGTAATTCGACTTAGGAAAATATATATTATTTGATTGCGCATAAAATATATACTCATTTCTTGATGATTTACTCATTTACTGACATTGTTGGTTTATTATGAAAAAGGTTTGATTTAAGATAAGCAAAAATGCCACTGTTAAAATATTTCGATAATTTACGGAGATATGAATTTGAATATAGTGAGATATTTTAGTTGTAAAATATTGGTATACATTATTTTAATAAAATGATGTTATTAAAATATTGAATACAATAGTACTATCTACTTTTATAGACTTATCATTTTTTTATATTATGTATGTACACTGTAAATAATTTTCATATATGTGTCAACATAAAAAACTAAATATAATAATTGTGCTAATTTTTGCTTTTTGCTGTTGCTTTTTAAATAAAATAAAATAAATTAAAAATGTAATATTTAGTGAGATTTTGCAACGTGGGAAATGTACATTAATATCATTGAACGTAGGTGGGTTTTAATATAACATTCGAATTTTAGATACCTACGTATCAAATGAAAAATAAGTGTGATAATAACTTGCTTTCAGAAATACACTAGAAATAGAGAGGTACCTACTTACATAATAATTCTTTTTTAAACTTTTTTTTAGACGTTTGTAAACGTAGGAACCTTCACAACGTCAAAATAATCTTGACTTAGAAAGATGTTCAAACAACCCAGTTTCTTAAAATAAATATTGAAATAAGCCTTGTCTAGTTTATTCAAGATTTCGGTGGTAACTTTTAGTAGAATGTTGAAAATATCAGGAGGCATGACACTTGACAGTTTAATACGACAAGGTTCTTACTCACCAACTTATTCAAATAAAAACAATATACTGAAACGTAGTTTATAATACGTATACACTGCATATAAAATTGGTGTTATTTTCCATTTTAAATAGATATCTATATCAGATCTAGGTATATAATATGTCCCCCTTGTAGCATTATTGATAGCGCATTTGGCTACTATGCATGAGGTCGCGGGTTCGATTCCTGTAGGGGGTCAACATTAAATATTTATTTATATGTGATTTTCATATTAAAATTTCACGTGTGATACATTGGACTGGTACTGAAGCGTATGACTGATAATCTTACCTTCGTGTAGTACAATGATCAAGATTCACTGCACTTGGTGTTCCGATGCAGTGCCCTATGCACCGTTGGATGCGGATAAGGGAAAGTAGTAATAGTAGTATCTTTATCAGAATCAGGTGGTGCGGCGCCCGTTAGCGTCGTCAAAAAATTCATTAAATGCGTATAAATTTACATAAAACCACAAATGATATCTCACCAGAGACGAGAAGTTTAGAAGGGAATGTGTATATCTAGGCGTTTACAGGGCTGGCGACCTTTTATTGGCTGTGTCAAGTGGTCATTTGATGCATAACAACATTACACACCCCTTGGTTCTGTTGAGATGTCAATGAGCAAATCCACTGCTACCCGGAATTGAATTTTAAAAATGCTTTCGTGTAGACGCGAATATTTAAAAATTTTGAAGTGGGATGAAATATCCCAAAAACGCACGCAAAAATTAATAAAAAATGTTGAAAATAGCATTCATTTCAAAATCTTAAACAATGACGTCACTCCTTGTATCTAAGTGTAGTGTTTCCGGTTTCCGTTTTTAAACCCCCCTAGCCGCGTTCCATGGCATTTTAATATGGAATACAATCTACATACAAGCCTCTATTGCAAAAAATATGGCCGCCATTCATTCTTCCTAGAACAGCTGTTAACAGTATATGACAGTTGAGTCGACGGTATATTTTATTTGTGCTTCCCGCGTCAGTTTGCATAGAATTTTGACAGTTTTGTCACTGGCTGGAGAAATACCATGGCCTTAAACAACCCGTTTTATGACGTCACTCCTGAAAAAATGACGCATTTAGTAAATAGAGGTATTTAGCGCGGTATTTGAAATGTGCAATTTTAAAAAATCGTATCTTCATCAATAACTTATAAAAAAATATATAAATTTTTTTTTTTTGTTTAGTTAAATAGTAAGTTTATAGAATAAAATTACTTTAGAAAACAGTGGATTCCCTCATTGTAACTATCAATAAATATAGTATAACATTTTAGTTACGATAAATAACGGCTAACGAATGTTAACATCATAATATACTTACTGAAACAGAATGTAATGTTTATGGAATACAGAATCTGATCTAATGAATATTGTTTGCTTGACCACTTATCGCAAATAAAAGAAAAGTTGTGAGCAAACTCAACGTGTTTCCCTGGTGGTGTTTGTAGAAAATATTAGGGGCTTACAATCCGCTAACTGCCAGGGGCCCGATCCCCTATCACGGAACGTCTGACGTAATCAGTCTCCGATTGGCGGAAACTTCTTAAGTCGAGTTAGGAGCTATTTAGGCGAAATTACTCGCCTCTTAACTTCTAAGTAGCACGGCTCACAGAGACCCGGGATTGATTTCTCATTTTGAAAAAATATTGATTTTTCTATTTTTTATGCGTGATATTCTAAAAAAAAGGGAAAATTTTTTTTTAGATTTTTTTAAATATTATTATTTTTACAGCATTTATTGTGGGTTAGTAGTTGGTGGATTGGGTACCAAGCATCGGAGTGGATTTGATTCCCGATGTTGTGGTATTTAAATGTTTTGGTTTACATATAATTTTTTTATTTATATTAAAAGCATATTTTCATAAAATAAAAAAAATTAAGATATCACAGCAAATTACAGTTTCCCAAATTACATATCATGTACATTTTTTTATGTGCAATATTACAAAAACCCGATATTGGAAATTAAATAAACCTTTTTTTTTTCAAAATTTTATAAATGTTATTATATTTACAAAGGTTCCTGAGTAGTAATGGCTAAGATGCTGAACTCAAACACGGATGTTCCGGGTTCGATTTCCATTAAAATTACAAAAAATTAAAAGCGATTTTTCTCTTTTCTCCTCCGTTTTTGGGCGTCTAATAAATAATTGAAAAATAAAAAAAATATTCTTCCAGTAAGAAACATTGTGGCGTAAATATGCAGAACTATGCTGAAAACAATAATTTTACATGATTTTAAGTTTCCTTAGCAATGCAAATTTTTTTAAATTTATTTTTATAAGTAAATCCGGCATTATGAGGACTTTTTCTCGCATTTTCGAGGAGGTACTTTTGTTATATTTCCTCGTTTGACGTGTACAAAAAAAAACTCTACGAAATTGTTTTTTTTTCAATGACATTAAAAATGTTATTCCGTATAAGTAGAGAAACGAATAAAATATAGCCTATGGTATTTAATGAAATTATGAAATATAGTTTTAATTAACAAAAAATTATGTTTTTTTTCATTTAGATAATATTGAAAGAGATTGAAAAATAAGTGAGATATTTTAAAACATTTTGAGTGTGTTCGAATACTTGTACACAAATCTGGATTTATCCCATGACGGGAGTGTGTATATACCTATTTGAGTTTTTTATCTCTACAGAGAGAACGAAGTGGAATTTCTTCAACTCGGGAATATGGATATTCAAGGGTTTACAGGGCTTATGACCTGTCATTGGCTGGGTTGAGTACTTAATATTACTGGGTAAAATACTTAACTCCAATATCAATACATAGATTGCTAGTTACGTGCAAGTGGATGGTCAATTTGTACTCGTATAAGCAAAATCAAAAATGTTACCTGGTTTGGATATTCGCTAATAAGCGGAATGGGGAATGTTGTAATACGTCAAGTGGCCACTTAACCAAGCCAATGAAAGGTCACAAGCCCTGTAAACGCTTGAATTCTCGTCGAAACGAAATATTCTCGAATTTGAAAATATTCCAATTCATCTCTATTGGTAATTAAGAAAGGTCTTTTATCGCGATGGTTCGGTCATGCGGAGCGAATGAATGATGAAAAAATGGCTTAAAGGATTTACGATGCGAGTGCGTCTGGATGTAGAAGTCAAGGAAGGCCGAGAAAGACATGGCATGATCTAGTACAACAAATACTTGAAAGTGGTCATGTGAACAGACGGAATAATGGACGTGCGTGTATGAGAATATGTATGAATGTAGAGGAAGCAAGGAAAGTGTGCCAGGACAGAGTGGTGTGGCGTTCTATCTGGTATGATGGTTAGTTAGTTAGTTACCTTAATCTTAAATTGTAGGTAATATAAATATTACACAATCCATCCTTTGTTGAAATATCTCCAACATCATATAACTTGATTTTTATTTTTTTTTTTTTTTTTGTCGTGGATTTTAATAGTCATAACGTTTGCATATAACTAGTGAAATAATGCTTATGTACTTAATTTACAGTAATTTTAGGACTACCTAAATGTTGAATTTTAATGTGCAGTAATTAGCATTGAAAGCACAAAACTTCTCTAGTTAACATTCTCCAATAACTTCACACAGCACAATAAGAATGACTAGGTACCTAGATTCTATTTTATTTCACAACATTTTGAATGTGTACAAATACTTGTAGACAAATTACTGGATTATACCCATGCCAGGCTAATATCAGATATTATTGATATCTCAACAGAGACAGAGAAACTCTGGAAGCGAATGTGGATTATCTAGGCGTTTACGGGGCTTATGACTTGTCGTTGGCTGGGTTTAGTGGCCTTCTAGTAAGTAATTAAGTTCGGATGAGCCTTACCTACACCTATAAAGATTGATTTCCAAAAATGCTTAACAATCTTCTCAACAGATGTCACCAGTGAGAAAAACACTTGTAAAGTGAAACGTGGCAGGATAATTCATACTAACAGAAGTTCCGAAATTTGTCATGTATGGTTATCAGCTGATGGGCGGAATGGGAAATGTTGTAATACACCAAGTGGCCACTTAACCCAGCCAATGACAGGTCATAAGCCCTGTAAACGCCTAGATAACCCACATTCATTTCCAGAGTTTCTCTGCCTCTGTTGGGATATCAATAATATCTATTTTATTTAACTTATTATATTACGATAACGAATATCAAAATAATTAAATCTGTACGCAATTGTAATAAATAAACTGAATATTTCATAAAAGGACGTTTTGTTGAAAGTATATATATTTCAGTGGTAATATTTATATTTAGTTACATTTATTATTGCCCACTAATTTTTCTATTCATATTTCAATGTTCTTTTTTTCTATTTCTATTTAACAAAACTAAATCAGCTGAAATCCTTTTAAACTTATTAGCTCATAGTGTTAACATCGTACTTCCTAAATTCGAAGAAAAATAATTTGTTTGAAGTGTTCGTAAGTACCTACCTCGAAGGCCTTAAAATAATCCATTCACTACCTCGATTTCCCTCTATTTGCTCGATGTGGTTTTAAATTACTCGCTCGCATCATCGGTTAATTGAAAAGCTGGGAACATGGCGATGGCGTTAGCGGAGAATGGCTGAGCTAACGGAAGGCATCAAGCAGCCCATGTTTCTCTCCCCGTACGAACCTCTTGTACAGAACCGAATAATAAAATCTCTCGCAGTAAAAAGTGAGCTCGATCCGACGATAATTTGATTCCCGCGAAAGTTCCGTCACTTCGGATAGGTAAAATTACTTCATGCAGCTTAATGCGGGCGGTTAGGAGCCGCTGGGATGGAAGATTCGTTTAGGGAAGATTTCCCAGAAAAGTATTGTTTCCATTATATTTCCACCCTCCTGGCTCTTGAGACGAGCTTCTGCCTCGCCGTTATTTGTTTTTCAAAGGCAATCACATGCTTTTTTCAGCAACAAAATGAAACAATTTCACTCGCTCGCGAAATAAATATTTGATAAGGTACGCTCGTTAATTTGTGTTCATATTCTTCCTAAATTAATTTTCACTTAAATCTTCAATTTATTTCATCCGAAAGACGAATATTATCAGGATTCCGATTCTTTAGAAAACGTTTTCATTTATGTGACGACTTCTCTTAGTATAATCATTATAATACATTCTGTACAATAATCTAATTTCTGTAAAGTATTTTGAATATTTATCAATTGTTTTTCTCTTCTATTAGATAGTGCGAAGTCTATTTAATAAAGCTTTTAAATCAAGCATATTGCCATGTTATGGCGCAGTATAATTTTTATTTTTTATCATCATTATAAATAATTGACAAATATTCAATAAAAAGTACACAACGCTCTGAGAATAGGTGTTTTAGAAAAATTTTAGGGTCCGGTGGTTTGACTTTGTAAGGAACACAAAAGTGAGGCAACGGACACAAAAACCCTAGGTATCTACTGTCATTCGGCGAAGGCGTTTCGGCTTGCTAGGCCATATACTACGTATGCCTACCGAGAGCCTTAACCATGCTTGCTTATTTTACAAGGCATCAGGATCTCGGCGTCCTAGTCGTCCACTGTTACCAATTCGTCAGCAGTTCGCGTCAGAGCTGCGGGACGTTGACTTGACTTGGGAGGATGCACGGGAGCTGGCGGCCGATCGCGTGGCTTGGAGGCAGTTTGTGGATTCCATATGCTCCACATAGCGATATGGTATGATGATGATGATGAAACAATGTTCATTTTTTATAATAATACACGATGAGAAAAATTAAGATACTGCGCAATGTTACACAAACCTAATTTAATTTAAGAATAATAACAAAATAACAGTCAGTTAACCAGTTAACCAGAAAAATTAATAAACTTTTCTCTGTAATATATATAAGACATATAGGTAAGTTAAAAAATACTTCCGTTAGATACAAAACTAACTGTATTATTTTGCCTCGCAAGAGAAGAACCATTTTTTGCAGCACTTGCTCCATTCTAGCCAATTATAAATAGTAGCTGATCACACAGAACGTGGTTTATCATTCAATGATCGAATTGCGGCTACACACGTGCTTCTACTGGAAACAGGAAAAACGTATCCGATTGATTCAAGCGCTTTGCTTGAAAAGTCAAGTGAGTATTCAGACAAAAATATTAAGTCGAAGGCGCTTGTTTATATTTATATTTTTCATTTTTGAGTAATAATGTCAACGTTAGAATGTTTTATTTTTTCTTTCAGATTCATCCTAAAAATTAAACTTGAATTCCATCTTTTTTGTGCTTTTAGGTACCTACTTATTCAGGTTTTTTTTTAAGAAACGTAATATCACACGTGGTTCTATTATATTGATTGATGTTAATAATTATCCCATATAATTCACTCTTTTTGTGGAGGATATGTTTCCACAGTCTCAAGCTACATTGAAAAAATACAAAACAGGGGTAGGTACCTGTTTTCTTAAGTAAATTTTTGGTTTATTTAA
>JAGVSP010002458.1:0-34870 GCA_022494985.1 Micrasema minimum | reverse complement strand
TTTAATTTGATAGTATTGATTTGATACATGATATTTGATAACAATTTGCAAAAAAAAATCGAAAAAAAATCTACTTTTCTACTTTCTCGAAAACTAGGGTCAAATCAAAAAAATTTACCCTGCAAAATCGACTCCAAATATTATGTAGATTCACTGGTTTCCCGCTTGTACATCGAGTTTTGTTACACCCTGTATAGCTAATAATTGTATAATATATAGCTAATATGTTATTGGTTTTTTACGTTTTTTAAGCATACAATCTACCAATATCCGCTTAAACATTTATTAACTGTCAAGTCAGCCAAACGTCGCGTCGGCCATTCAATAATCCACACAGTTTTTCGTTTTTTACGAGACAGTTTGCAAACTGCAGAAGAAACTGTACAGTTTTCTGAAGCAAGATTCGCTATTTTGCTGAAAATTATTTTCCGTATTGCAGGATATTGGACACACTCCCGAACACATATGCCTTCACCAAAGCCCTCTCAGAAGGTCTCGTGGTTGAGGCGATGAAAGATATTCCATGCATGATCCTCCGACCATCAATTGGTAAGAATAAATTTATAAATCAAATCAATTGACGGTAAAAACAGTAAGGCAGACCGTTAATGAAATTTTTTCGCGTCTTGGTATGGTGGTTAGCGCGTTGTGCTGCCAAGCATGAGGTCACGGGTTCGATTCCCGACGAATATGATACATTTATTTCAGTGTCGTTTTTTCACATTAAAAAAATCCTATGTGATGATGCCATGGACTGTAGACTGAATGCCATTGAAATGAGATCTCTCAGCGATGTGCGATTAAACTATACATGATAATGTGTACAAATGTTGAAACTAGAGCATCATCAACATAATTTAAAATGTGTAAGAGTGTGCCTAGGGGAAGAAGTAGAGAAAGGCTGAGAAAGACATGGCATGATCAAGTACTACAAGTACTTGAAAGTGGACGTGTGATTTTTGTAGTAATCAATAATTATATTTGCAGTTATTCCAATTTGGAAGGAACCTCTTCCCGGATGGACTGATAATATATCAACGGACCTGTTGGCCTTCTCATTGGTGCTGGAAAGGGAGTAATCAGGACTATGTACTGCCATTCTAACGGATATGCTGACTACCTCCCTGTTGATATAGTGGTCAACACAATTCTCGCTTGCACATGGAACTATGTTTCCAATAAGTATGTCTATCATTTATTATTTATCATAAACCCAAAATATAACAACAGGGGTACAAATATGCGTCCCTGTGGTACACCGATTTTTCAACATTCATCCTACCCACTTTCTTTATCTTTTGTAAATAATTTAATGCAACTAATTACAAATTTCAGACAAACTGACAAGACAGTATACAACATAACAAGCTCCGCTGAAGTTAAAGTTTCCTGGCAAGAACTTATCGATGTAGGAAGAAATATCGTAACTAACAAGATACCTCTCAATGGAGTAGCTTGGTAAGTAAAATCAAATATTTGTTTCAGTGTAATAAATTGATTGCAATTGGTGTACCGATGCAGTGCCCTATGCACAAATAGGCGCAGATAACAAAAAGGGGAAGAGAGAACATTTGAGAACTACATTTGAGGATCTGTATTGGTCTCAGTTGACGATCCTTTTTAGTATATTGACTATCTTGTGTTGCTCCATCCTTTAGCAAGTCGTTCACGGTCAAGATGCATCACGGATTGGACTTTTCTGTTATCGTCCATTTGCTAAACGTTTGCATGCCAGATTCACCTTCTTTCTCGTCCCCATCTGACATCATCCTGGATTTTGCAAGCTGCTTGTTTAAATTTACGGTTTCAATATTCAGTATTTCAATAAGATGATAAAAACAATTGGGTTCTTTCCGATTTTTTATTTTTTATTCAAAAAAATTGATTGAAAAATAACAATATCAAGGGAATTTTTTTTAAATTTTTACATATGAATTTTCTAGCGCGGTTTGAAATAGCGCTTTTTCAAATCGCTCGCAAAATCCTCCATTTGGCGCGTATGCGGTGTGACGTCACATCAATATGGGCGCTCACGTCGTCATGAATTTCCCACCTTTCATGATGGACGGGTATAACGTCATTAGCCAGTAACGGGCGTTATAAGTCACTCGTAATTTCGTGTTTTTAAAACATAAATTTATAAATGAAAACAACCATTTTTGATCATTGTGTTTTATATCGTTGGAATTGTAAAAATATACTTTAAATATTTATAACGTTTTTAAGGATATTCATGCTATCGGGAAGAACCCTATTCAGTAACATCTTTCTTGATTTAAATACAAATATTTTGTGATACTTTCTGTACTTAAGGGTTCCAAATTATGTCTCAATGTTTTCCTTAGATTTTTCAATTTTACGTAATATTCTAATGATTTTTCATACTATTTTTAGGTACCCTGGCGGTTCCATGAAGAACTCTAGAACTCTCCACAATATCTGCGTTTTCTTTTTCCATCTCCTACCAGCTCTGTTGGTTGACACCCTTCTTTATCTTACTGGAAACAAACCTGTGTAAGCACTATTGAATATTTTTATTTGACTGGTCAATCTTTGGTATCATTTAGATCAACGGTTTCTATTTTTGTATTAACCTCTTTAACTTGATCTTTTGAAGTGATCTACAAAAATGATATTTCTGTGATACTGGACAAACTAAACACTTGTATTTCAAGATATTTTTATGCAGCTGAATTTTCCTCGACTTACACAAAACATTTTCCTTTTCAGATTGATGAGAGTCCAGCGTCGTATCAACAAAGGTTTCGAAGTGTTTGAATACTACGCCAACAATCAGTGGGACTTCAAATCAGACAATATTCAGGGTGTTAGACCTCTCCTAAATGCCAAAGAATCAATCATATACAAAATTGATGGAATCGGTAAGGACCATAACAACAAAATAAACCTTGACTTTGATAATTAAGAAATACACCATTTATTGGTAGCTAAACTTCCACGCTTTGATTTACACATGTTTTTTCAATATGGAGTTTAAGGAATGAATAGTTGGGAAACGGGCACGTTGATTAATAATGTCATATGTCTACCCATCGATCTTTTCAATTTGGAAGGAACTGTATCGATTGAAAATTCATACTTGTTTGACGCATCTTTTATTTCTATTGGGAATGGCGTTTTTCGATGAATTTTTGACGTGGTTTTCTGTTTCAAGGCTTGGACATCAACGAATACTTCGAGAAATGTATTATAGCAACTCGCTTGTATATCCTCAAGGAGCCAGAGAACTCCCTTCCAGCTGCCAGAAGGCACATGAGAGTGTAAGAACCTTTAAATTATTTTACTGTTATAGGATATTATTTTGTCATCTCTCTCGAATCCATGAATGAGGATGTTGATGCTGCTTGACTCCACATGGCTCACCTGTGGACGGTCTCTCTCCATCTGGATCAAGGACAGTTCAGAGACCAAACCGCTCTATCTTGTCTGCTGTCATTCAAGGAATCCCGCCGCCAGCTCCCGTGCATCCTCCCAAGTCAAGTCCACGTCCCGCAGCTCTGACGCAAACTGCCGACGAATTGTCAACAGTGGACGACCAGGACGCCGAGAACCTGATGCCTTGTAAAATAGGCAAGCATGGTTAAGGCTCTCGGGAGGCATACGTAGTATATGGTCTAGCCAGCCGAAACGCCTTCGCCGGATGACAGTAGATACCAATGGTTCCTGTGTCCGTTGCCTCACCTCTGTGTTCCTTACAAAGTCAAACCACTGCACACCCAAAATTCTTCTAAGACACCTATTATCGAAACTCAGAAGTCTGCTGTCTTGGGCCATGGTTAAGTGCCACGATTCGCAGCCATAGAGGAGAACAGGTGTGATGCAGGAGTTATAAAGGCGACATTTTGTTTTAACCGAGTAAATATCCAATCTCCAGACAGCTTTCATACTGTTGAATGCGGCGCCCGCTACTCCAAGCCGCACTCCCAGTTCTTTCTGAACTCTGCCGTTTTCTGTCATGTACGCTCCCAGGTATTTGAAGCTCTCGACCCTTTCGATGACCTGTCCCGACAAAGCCAGGGGGATCTAGGCATCTTGACACTAGCTTCTACACATGACATGGGTTTTACCAATGTTGAAATACGAGTACATAAATATACTCAATTACATCAGTTTTAACATGAAGAGCATCAAGAATTCTAGCCATACCAAAATGTAAACGATAATATCCAAAGTGTACACAATTATGGTCCAAACAGGAACAGTTATTATAGAAGACTGTTCATTTTTATTTTTCCTTCCAGGATGTACTTCGTTGACAAGTTCACGAAGCTGGCTTTCTTCTTCCTCATGATCTGGCTCATGAGTGACTGGATCTGGATGCTGGTAGACTACGTCTTCAGAGGAGAGAGCAGAACGTCGTTTGCACCAACGAACAGTGCGATTCCTGTGCTGGACATATAGAACTAATCTCATCATTACTATAAATACAATTTATCCTATTCTATGTACAATCAAGCTCGAATTACTGGACTTATAGAACTAATCTCATCATTAATATAAATACAATTTATTCTATTCTATGTACGATTAGGCTTGAATTACTGGACCTACCAACGTTTCCGTATCGCGCATATTTATAGAACTTATTATCTCATAATCATCATTACATTCTATTACCAACCTTACTTTATGAATCTAATCCTGCAGATTGGTTTTCAGCAAACTCCTGCATTTTTGCTTCACTTTTAAGTTGTACGTAGGTCTAGTTTACATCCTTCCTCAAACTCCTTTACCATATAGCCATTTGTTTACCGCGTATCTAATAGTAACTGATCAAAACCCCTTTCTTCTTACAAATTATTTAAGTACCTACCATTTATTTAGTCGCATTTGCGTTGCAACCTTAGAGTAATGACGCGCCAGGCTATAGAGAGGCCCTTTCGTCGTTTCCCATAGAGCGAAAGCGTTGCAAATTTTTGGTTAGCGACAACTTCACTCTGCTGGCGGCCATTATTATTTGTTTGACAACAGACGCGTAACGTCAACGTCACTTTCGTCGCTTTGCTAGTAAATAACGTGGATACTTCCTGATTTTAATCATCAAAAACGGCAATGGTGAAATTGTAGTATGCTTGGTTGTAGCAGTAAGAGTGTCAAAGGTGTTAAAGGAGACACATTTCACAGGTAATTGATTTCGATAAATAATTATTTTGATTTACATTGATTTTGGCATATATTGTCCTAACATGGGTATTATTTGTATGAAAACTTTCCTTTTATCAACATATTTACATTATTTACCAGTTTTTCTTAATTTAGGTGATCAATTTGTAAATTAAAGTATGTTTACTGTTGATAGTGACAGTTGATTACTGTCGATATGCCAAGGCCGCATTAGGCATTTGTAAAACATTGGCATTTGTTTTGCTGCAAACTATAGCCAACTTCGTGTTTGACAATCATAGAATGGTTTTTGACCGTTAGGGCCCCTCTATAGCCTGGCGCGTCATTACTCTAAGGTTGCAACTAATTTTTATAGTATTTTTTAAATTTAAAAAAAAGTGTGTATATAAGTCTTTATTGGATGGTTTATGTGCTGGTGTGTCCTATCTAAATCTTAGCCAAAAATGCTAAGCAGTTTTCGCAACAGAAGA
Source organism: Micrasema minimum (assembly GCA_022494985.1). Classification (NCBI taxonomy): domain Eukaryota; kingdom Metazoa; phylum Arthropoda; class Insecta; order Trichoptera; family Brachycentridae; genus Micrasema; species Micrasema minimum. The sequence continues at coordinate 29,255 of JAGVSP010002458.1, read as the reverse complement.
TGTAACCAATTATAAAATCCCTAATGATACGAAACGACGAACAAGATTTCAATATATTTACAAGTTTTCGAAATTTGTCATATTATATGGTTATCAGATGATAAGCGGAATGGGAATGTTGTTTACATCAAAAGTGCTTAGATAATCCACATTCGTTTCCAGAGTTTCTCTGTCTAACTAATCTTGTTATTTTTCTATCTGTTTTTACCTGTGTTTGCCCGCTTTTAGCTTCAAGATTGAACATTTTGTTCAGTTTAATAAAGGCCAGATATTGTATTACTATGCGTCATCAGTCATCGATGACAAGCTCAATGCTCCAATAAGGGTCCGTTATAAACGCAAGCGAACGTGCTACGAACCATTTAACTATTTCAACGAAAAACGGATCATTAGAAAACGTAACCTCCCACAATAGTGCCACAGGTTTTATAAACTTAAAATGGTATAAAACTTGACAAACGGATGCTTATTAAACCGGCCCCAAAGGTATTTATTATACATTAAAACGAAATACTTTTTTGTATACATAAATATATTAAATTCATTAGCATAAGACTGTTTCAATCAAATGTCGTTTTCTTGTCATAGCTATGTATATTTTAAATATTATATGTATGATATTTAAATATCCTCCTGTTACTGTCTTTATTTTAATTGATCTTGTTATATTAAGTCCTTTCAATTTACATAAAAACGTTTGCATAAACTAATTAAAAATAATAATGAAACTCAGAAGTTACCTTTTTCTAAACTTCATCATAATTTTCGATGGCTCTGCAGTAAAAAAAAATCATCCAAGCATCCCTTTTCAGCTAAACTAAATCATTAAAGGCCCAAATGGCATCCCTAGAACTAGCAAAGATGCCTGCTTTATCTCAAGTAAACATGTTAAAAGTTGAAATATATTTTGTTGACAATACTTAATGGAATCCTAGGTTCCGATTACGTAAAAATGACAGATTAATGTTGGATAAAAATGGATGGGAAATGTTGTAAGTTGTAATATACCAAGCGGCCACTTAACCCAGCCCAATGACAGGTTATAAGCCTTGCAAACGTTTAAACTAAAATTTTCTGTAAATGCACAAAAATTAAACAAAAGGTCACAAGAACATTAATGTGATTCGTTTATAAATCGGATTATAAATAACTATAGCTCAAGCACAGATAACTATCGACGTAGTTAAAAGCGTGCTAATCACGTGCTAACGCTAACGATTTGAGCGATCGCAATGACATACCGTTCAATACCGCGATCGCTGAGCCGAGAATTGACGATCTGAGCCGAGCGGAGCCGATCTACGCTATATCGCGGCCTTACGTCAAACGTCAAATCATCGCGCTTGTCGGATTTTTTATTATGTCGACTGCTTTTCTCAATATTTGGCTTGCCGAAAACCGGCTAAATTATAATAAAGATTGAATGAAGATTTGTGCGAATAAGACATATCTCGGGAAATGACTCGCGACTAGTATGCGCTCGTTTAATAATCCCGATCGATAACTTTTAACGCGTGTTCCATTGTGATCGCGAAAACGGTAAACATCCATGGGTAAGAAATCGTTATCACGTCGCTTATTACCGAGTCGGTACTGATCTGTGATCGAGCAACTGAGATACAATAGTTTTAAGTTTGTTTTTTGTAAAGATTTTGTAAGATAGGCGATCGCTGCGTCACCGATCGTATGGGGAATAAAAACTTTAAATGATTGTATCTCGCTTATTAATTATTCGATTTACAAACAGATTGCACTGGTGGTTTTGGAATTCTTTGCTTTATTTTTCTACATTCATAGAAATGCAATTTTCATTTTCAAACCCGTTGTAATCAAATGAAAATGATTAAGTGAATAATTTTCTCAGGATGTCTGTCACAGGACAAAGGCGCACTTTGGTCTAATAAACTTGTGAGTGGGTATATATATACCTACCAAGAATTTTCATTTAACACAAGTATAAATATTGTATAAATACGCACAGGGTCGTTGCTGACTTGAAATTTTGAATTGCTCAATTTTCGTGTTTGTAAATAGGTATAAATAAATAATAGGAATATTGTTATGTTGGTTAAGGTTAAGGCAAAATTTTTGTAAAAAATAAATTATTATTTTTAAGAATAATTGTCTTTTATTGGTGCCGTTTGTAACATACATGGAGTAACAAAACTCGTAGTACAACCCGAAAACTGGTGAATCTACATCATATTTGGAGTTGAATGTGTAATATGACTTTTTAATCTGTGCTTGAAAAAAATATTTTTTTTCTCTTAAAAGCTTTCATAAGTACCGCAGAAGTAAAATGCGTAAATTATTTTAAATACGCCTTTTTATTTTGTTTTCTTTATAAACAGTATTAATTTGACTAAAAAAATCAAATTTGATAAAATTTGCAAAAAATTTTCAAAAAAAATTTACTTCTTAATCAATTTTCTCTAAAACCATGGGTCAAATCAATTTTACTTTACAAAATTGACTCAAAATATTATGTAGATTCACTAGTTTCCAGCTTGTACGTTGGGTTTTGTTATACGGTGTATAAATACCTAATTATTTGAGAATAATCGCTTGGCTAAAAAGCAGTCAGTGGAATCCATATGCTTGACCTATGTCCTAAGACCCTATGGTGTAGACGTGAGACACAAAAGAAATCAATCGCTATACATATACATTGGTCAAAAAAATATTATATAAATATAATATAAACATTTTGGATAAAATAATTACTTTTTAAAAAATAAAACGAAATCTACTCAATCTTATGATATTTCCACATAATATTTGAATTATAAATACTATTTTCAATTAAGCCCATGCGGTTTGTGCTTATAAATAGGAATCAAGTCCTGGCGGAGTGGGTATTCGTACCGGGGATTTCTAGACTCGAAGACGGCGACGTTACCACTAGGCCACCAAGCGTTCAATCACGAATGAAAAAAAGCACATACTTTCTTGCTATAGAGACCTCTGTAGTCAAATGGCTAAGTCTATTTGTACCTTTATGTTCCGGTTCAATTCTCGGTGAGAAAAAATAATTTAACGTGTTGACATCTATGGAATATTACTGTTACTTTTACAAAATATTTCGATAAAGCTCTCTTGAAAGGAAATTTTTAATTTCTGTATTTATTCAAGAATTAATGGTACGAGAATTAATGAAAGTACCTTTTACATTATAATTTTTTTACATTAAATATTAACGAATACACAGTTTCATTCGAATTAAAATAATTAATCAAGAAGTCTTTCTGTTAGATTAGATCCTGAAAATTGACATTGAATAAATCGACGAATCGTGCATGGGTTTCAAAATCAGCACTGATAAAACCCATGCCATGTGTAACAGCTCGTGTCAAGATGCCCAGATCCCCCTGGCTTTGTCGGGACAAGTCATTGAAAGGGCCGAGAGCTTCAAATACCTGGGAGCGTACGTGACAGAAAACGCCAGAGTTCAGAAAGAACTGGGAGTGCGGCTTGGAGTAGCGGGCGCCGCATTCAACAGTATGAAAGCTGTCTGGAGATCGGATGTTTACCTACTCGGTTAAAAACAAATTTCCGCCTTTATAACTCCTGCATCACACCTGTTCTTCTCTATGGCTGCGAATCGTGGCACCTAACCAGGGCCCAAGACAGCTGACTTCTGAGTTTTGAGAATAGGTGTCTTAGAAGAATATTAGGTGTGCGGTGGCTGGCTAGGCCATATACTACGTATGCCTCCCGAGAGCCTAAATTTTTGCCTATTTTACAAGGCATCAGGTTTTCGGCGTCCTGGACGTCCGCTGTTGTCAATCCGTTAGTTTGCGTCAGAGCTGCGGGACGTGGACTTGACTTGGAAGAATGCACGGGAGCTGGCGGCCGATCGCTTGGCCTGGAGGCAGTTTGTGGAATCCATATGCTCCACATAGGGAGCGGATATGGTATGATTATGATGATGATGAAATATTGAATATTTCTATACAAGTCGCGGGAACTGGCGGCCGATCGCTTGGCTTGGAGGCAGTTTGTGGAATCCATATGCTCCACATAGGGAGCGGATATGGTATAATGACGATGATAATAATGCATTCACAGAAAATTTTATGCTATAACCTTTTGTAACTAACTTTGCCTCAACGTAAAATATAGGTAATAACGTAGTTTAACGTGGTTCCAAGCAACTTTCGTAACAATGACGTAACCTGTACGTCATACTGGGGAAAGGTTTTTCACAAACCTCCTGAGACCCGAGACAGTAGAAAAACGGCAAGGAAAAATATCAAACTAAAAAAACAAAGTGAAATTATAATATGTGATGTAAATGTATCTATACATGGCATTGAAATAGTATTTCCCTCTTCAAAGATAAATTGGATTTATAAAACTCGTAGTAGGGAGACCTAGGAGGGTTGAAACAGTTTTTACATAACCTCGTATATCTCAGCCAAAAATAGCCCTACCCCTATGAAATTTGTATTTCAAAATAGCCAATTATATTCACTATGTATTATCAACATAAAAATATTTAAAAGTAATTAGGGTCAATGAAAAAATTTACAAAAACTAAAAGAACTCCCCGCGTTTCAACTCTCCTAGTACCGAGGTAAGTTGAAACAGAGGCAGAGGTGAGTTGAAACAGGTGTGAATTTAGAGACTATAAAAAGGTAAAATTAATACAAATGTTGCATTTGGTGAACAAGGGGGCATTTCGTGAACAAAAGAAGCTTTATTAAAAGAAATAAACATAATACAAATTTTACTGCATCCTTTGAATTCAGTGCACTGAACCCACTTCTCATTTGATTTGCTGCGTGCAAACGACTCGAGGCAACAATGCAAAAACAATCGTTTTCTGCGTTATCGTCCTCTTCATCGTCGGTTTCATTTTTCTTCTTATCCTTTGCTTTAACCTTCTTAACTTTCTTCTTTTCCTCGTTAAATATACGCTTCTTCACGTTTTTGACCTTTCTAGTGGCTCTAATAGCAGCAATTTCGTCCTTAACAGGTGTGTCAGTTAGCACAGCAGATTTGATATTACGTCTATTAAGTTGTTTTACTTTTCTTAATGGAGCCTTTGGCAAAGGTCTTAGTGCCTCTGGGGAGAATAAATTCGAGGTAGTGGCGAGTGGACCATATTATATTCAGGTTCTTCATTGTTTGTGGTCTCATTGACGACAATGCTCAAAGTAGATGGACTTGCAGATGTCGTGCTCTGCCCTCCGATGGCGGTAACATTATCAGATAGATCAATAGATACATCTAGAGCAGCGGCAATTATTTCTGGATTTTCCGTAGCTTTTGCAACATTTAAAGCTTGCTCTGGTATTGGATTGGCCAAAGCACGATCAGTAACTTGACTAGGCAGGAAAATCGTTTTCTCCTAAAATATTTGTATTTAGAGGCCAAGTCCCAGTTGCAGCAAACCCACTACTGATATTCTTCGCTGTGATCGCCACATCAAATGCGGTTTTCGTTATTGACGGGATATCGTAGATAGACATGACTTTTCCAGCATTTGCGCATCTAATAATCGCAGGTTGTATTTACAGCCTTCTGTAAAGGACCGAAAATAGCACGATCCATTGGCCATACCCCTTTCTCTCTTACGTACGTATTGATTAGACATTCTAAAACAAAAACAATTGACAACTTAGTATGAAAACTCACAAAACAAACCATTATAATTTTTATAATAAATAAAAGAGGAGAGTTGAAACAAGCTGTTTCAACTCTTCTAGGCCCGAAAAATCACGCATTGTTCAGAATAACGGCTCTTAATTTCAAAACAAGGGGCAAACTCTATAAAACAATATCATGCTATGAAACGTGAATAATCAGTGCATATTGAAAATATTTTATTTATGGATACTATAAATTTAACTTAATAAATTAGTATTTGTAAAAATTTATCGCACTATAAAAATCAACTTCGTACTCAATTTTCTCGAAAACCATGGGTCTTATAAAATAAAAAGTGTTCTTCAATCTTTATAGCGGTAGTTTTTTTTAAGAAATGGGGAAGATAGTGTATGAAGAAAAAAAAACAAATTTAAAACAATGTGTCATTTATAATTTATAAATATAAAATTTTCGTTTAAAATTGACTTCAAAGACTTCAAGCCCAGATATCCGAGCTGTTTTCTTTTACCACAAAAAAATTATCAATAAATGTGTAAACATTTTATAAAAAATAAGTTGCAGGTCGCAATGGTTTTTATAATACTAGTAACTGACACGCTGCAACTGCAATGAAGTGCATCGTTATAAAGACGTACCAAAATAAATTGCATACACGCAAGTATTATACATACCTAATGCATTACATGCAGGCACCTTTTTCTTTAAATGTATATATAGAATAATAAGTTACTGCTTAGCTGTTTCAATTGGAATAAGATATTATGAGAATGTCTGTAAATATTATATTTTTTAAATATCAGTACTTAAATGGCATTACTCTTATTTATAGCGAGCCAGAGTGAAAAAATTAGCTGATGGCCTCCTTTAATTAAAAAAATTAGTATTTTGAAAAAAAAAATCTTCTCATAAAAGCTTTTAAAGAAATGCATAAATGCGTTTTTTTTATATTTTGTTCTTTATGAATAGTATTAATTTGACTAAATAAATTATATTTGATAACAATTTCCAAAAAAATTCCGAACAAAAAAAACTTCTTAATCAATTTTTTTGATAACTATGAGTTAAATAAAATTTTAAAATCTATAAAATCGACTCCAAATATAATGTAGATTCACTGGTTTCCCGCTTGTACATCGAGTTTTGTAACACGGCGTATATTGGTATATAAATAATAAATAACTTTCAGGTCATAGCAGTCTATTGCAGTCATTGTTGCTAACTGTAGAATGCACTTGAGTGAAAGCCGTTTGCTTGCAGCGTGCATAATTCATGTAGGTATATTACAATTTTGAAAATTATTGAAACGTGAAAGGATTATAAAAATCAATTTTTAAAAAAAATATATGATTACCAATGAGGAATGCATTTAAAATGTATTATGCATGCCCAAAAGTAATGAAATGTAAAAAATAACTAAATAAACTTAATTACAATTTTAAAAACATATTAGGGGGAATGTTATGGCTATTGGACACAAAAGAAAAATATTCTACAGAACAAAGTATTGTTGGAACTGTATTAACTTAATTTTATTATAACATTTTGGGCGTGTTGAAATACTTGTACACAAATCTGGATATTATCCCAAGACGTAGGAATATATTTCATTTTATATCCCTACAGAGATGAGGTAATGTTTTTTTTCAAATTCAAGAATATGGATATTCGAGCGTTTACAGGGCTTATGACCTGTCATTGGCTGGGTTAAGTGGCCACTTAATGTAGGTACTACAACATTCCCCATTCCGCTTATTATCGAATATCCACACCTGGTAACATTTTTTATTTTATATATATGTTACGAATCGAAAATCATCCACCAGTTGAAAGCTCCATCTATGCATTGATATTGAAGTTAAGTATTTATTAGCAAATTACTTTATTTTTGTAATTAAGACTCTGAACGAGTTAAATTAAGTGCTAGTAATCGCCTGCAGATGACTGAAATTTAATGGCCTTTTATAAAATATAGCCGAAATTAATAATAATAATAATAATAATAATAATAATAATTTATTCCAAACCTTGAGGTGGGGAGTGCAAGCCTCTAAGGTTCATATAAAAGAATACATAATAACAAAATAAAAGTAAAAATATGCATCTGCATATAAAAAACAAATACCAAAAATACCAAAACTATTTTTTATTGTATATGAAAATATTTTTTCTGTAAAAACGCGTGGATTTTGAAAAAGTTTCAAAAAAAAAAGTTCTGAGGTATGAAGGAAATTTTCTCTAGTGTCAAGGGCTAACAAGATTATGTTTTTTCACAAGTTTGAGATTCGCTGTCAAATATAAATTTATTGTCATTTTAAAATTTTGCCATTGAAAAAAAAGTATGAATACATTTACTCACTAAAAAATAACATATTTCTGGTAAATTCTTTGAGAAGGCTTGTTTAAGAAAATTTAATTTAGGGTGTTCAATTATTATAGTGTGTTCACTTACTATGGCACCCACCCTACCTAATCTACTAGTTACAACAAAATAACTTGACTAAATAAATGCTAGAACTGAAGATACAGACATTGATAGACGTTTTCGCTCATCATACGGACAAATTTTTAATCCAAATGAATGGAACAATCGATTTTATAATATTTATCTACCATTGAGAAACTTACTTTATGGTTGCGAATCGTGGCACTTAACCAGGGCCCAAGACAGCAGACTTCTGAGTGCAGAGAATAGGTGTCTTAGAAGAATTTTAGGTGTGCGGTGGTTTGACTTTGTAAGGAACACAGAGGTGAGGCAACGGACACAGCAACCCTCGGTATCTACTGTCATCCGGCGAAGGCGTTTGGGCTGGCTAGGCCATATACTACGTATGCCTCCCGAGAGCCTTAACCATGCTTGCATATTTTACAAGGCATCAGGTTCTCGGCATCCTGGTCGTCCACTGTTGATAATTCGTCGGCAGTTTGCGTCAGAGCTGCGGGACGTGGACTTGACTTGGGAGGATGCAAGGGAGCTGGCGTCCGATCGCTTGGCCTGGAGGCGGTTTGTGGATTCCATATGCTCCACATAGGGAGCGGATATGGTATGAAGAAGAAGAAACTTACTTGTAATCGCAACCCTGCCCCTTGTATTTTTATTTCCAATATGTATGAGTTTCGTTATTTTAGTCGAACAGTAAAATCGATAAATAGGTAGAAACCCAGTTAACCACGTGTCATAATTCACACATTAATATAATAATAACTAGCTAACTATCGAGCCATTTCCCCGACGCCGATGGGGTAGATCCGCCCTCGATTCAGCCAGAGGAAGACTTTGTGAACCCCGGCGAAGTCCAAACACCAAGTTTGGCGATCGTGCTTTTGCAGCAGCTGCGGCTGTACCCTCTGCCTGGAATCGACTGCCTTCACACTTACGCATCATTCAGAGCCCCAGTCAATTTCGGTCTCAATTAAAAACGCATCTTTTTAAAATCTCACAAACAAATTCCCAGAATGCGTAATTGCCCTAGTCTGCTCAAGTTACAGGTAGTGTAGTTAGTCTACCGCTAGGAGCTTAGGTTAAACAGTATCATTAATAATTGTAAAGCGCCCTTGAGGTAATTTTTAACAAAATGCCGCTATATAAATTAGCCGATTATTCTTATTAGCAGGCAGAGGCTTATTAGTAGTGCATACATCTGCACATGCATGCACGCATATTTGTTTTACTATATATCTATTGTCATTTATGATTTATTTTTACGATTGTGTAATATGTCTTTTTAATCCAAGCCTGAAAAAATATGGCAGATTAAGTAAAATTGCTCAAATTCTTATTGAACACCGTTTTTCAATTTAGTTTTGTTTATGGATAGTATTAATTTGACTAAATACACGATATTTGATAAACAATTTGCCAAAAAAAATTGAAAAAAAAATTTATCTTCGTACTCAATTTTCTCGAAAACTAAGGGTCAAATCAAAAAAATTTATTTAACAAATCGACTCCAAATATGATGTAGATTCACTGGTTTTCCGCTTGTACATCGAGCTTTGTAACACCCCGTGTATATATATATATTTATATTAACATAATTAAAATTTAATTTTACATTTACGTTTTACATAATATATTCAATATACTCTTAAATAGTTAGTGCGGCTTCTATCTAAATAGTTCCAAGTTAGAAGGAGAAGAAGTGTAGAGGTAGAGAATGAGGTTAGAATAGTGAGTGTAAGTATGTGTTACTGTGCTATGAAGAATATTGAGACTGTTATATAGATAATACAATACAATATATAATATTGTATTTAGAATGAATTGGATTTTTTCTGTAATGTTCTAAATAACTGAAATAAAATAAAAACGAAATGAGAATGCAATGAATGTATGATAAAAATTAATAGTTCTTGTTATCTACATAGAAAATGTATTTAATAAGAAAGAGCAGCGAATATGAGGAAATGTCGGAACTGAGAAACCATTATGAATTATTTATTTATTATTAAACGGTACATGTACCTTTCACAGACATTGATACAATTTTATTTATCATACAAAATGCTGTTGAAATGCGAGCTCTCAGGCGAATGTGTGGTAAGACTATGTATGATAGGTGTACAAATGTCGAAATTAGAGAAATTATCGACAAAATCAAGAAAGGGCTTTTACGATGGTTTGGTCATGTGGAGCGAATGAGTGAGAAAGAACGGCTTAAAGAAGTTAAAATGCATGTGTGCCTGGACGAAATTGATGACAAACGTCCACACAGCTGGAAGAATTCTACCTGTGGAAAAAGTCGAAAACTATGTTTACTTTGGTCACAAAATCACCATCGGCAGAGACAATCAGACCAGCGAGGTGGATAGGAGGATAAATCTCTCTTGGGTGGCTTTTGGAAAGCTAAATTCCACATTCCGAAGCTCCATCCCCAACTCACTCAAGACTCGAGTGTTCAACCAATGCATTCTGCCCGTCCTTACTTATGGCGCGGAAACAATGACTGACCAAGCAATCCTCCCATAAGATGCAAGTTGCACAGAGGAGCATGGAGAGAATTATGCTTGGAATAACATTAAGAGACCGAAAAGGGAACGATTGGATCCGACACCAGACAAAGGTCTGCGACGTGGTGGAGCGAATTGCTTGGTTGAAGTGGAAATGGACCGGCCACATAGCCAGAATGACGGACGACAGATGGACGAAACACGTTCTGGTGTGGAGAACGAGAAACCAGAGGCCTCAAGGACGTCCACCGATGAGATGGGTGGACGACATCAGGAAGTCTGAGTATTTGAAAGTGGACATGTGAAAACGGCGTGATGGTTAGTTAGTTAGTAATATTTTTTTTTAATGGTTACATACGCGACTATTTCTTATGAGCGTACTATGGTGAATGTATATTTTTACCAGGGGGGGTTTCTATGGGAGAGGGAGTCCTAGACTAATTCCAAATTCAGTATTAAGTTGACTTTCAATTGGTGAGTTTGTGTCTTAGCCTATAAAGAAGTTAAAGGGTAAGTTAGATTATATAATTATACTATTTTATAACGATAGAGTTTTTAATTCGTCTCATATAATTATTTTTGTATGAAGTAGGTTGCATTCATTGCACTTCGGGGGATAATGTTATAATAATATAAAATATATCATTGGTAGATTTTGTAAAATTTTAGTGTTCCGATATCTCAAAGAATATCTAGTTCCGAATTGTCATATTATTTTATGTAAAATTATAAACATAGTTTGTAATTTAAAAAAGATAAATGAGGGTGGATTATTGCATTTTTTTGGAAGGGTTTCAATGCTTTTAAAGGTTTTCGAAAGCTTTTGACAAAATTTGAAAAAGGATTTAAAGAAAGAGGAGAGAGAAAAATTAAGAAAAGAGTTTTACGATTGTACTAAAATAACTTATAATGCAAGTGTTTCGGGGTACAGAAGTCGAGAAAGGCCGAGAAAGACATTGCATGATTAATGGGTCTAACGGGTCGTGTATAGGTATATTGAAAATGCCTGCAAAAATATAGCTATGTAATTATTAAAATATGGTGTGCAAAAATATTGTTTTGTAAATTCTAAATTTGTGAAATCCAAACTTGGTTTTATTATACTAGTTATGTAAATATTCAATTATGTTTAGTACTACAATGTGTTATGTATAATACTACAATGCCCTGACTCGACACGGACTATCTAGTGAGTCGGGGCCAGATCATTGCCATGTGTGCAATGAACTGATTGAGTCGCCATCCCATTATTGTGATTATATTAATTGTGAAATGTAATAAATAAATAAAAAATAAAATTAAAATAAATTACAATAAACAGTTGCAAAGTGGACATGAGAAAGTCGAAATATTTGACGTGCTTTCTTGAGAAGAATTTAAAAAGTAATTAAATTAGAAAAGTCATGTGGCGTTATATCCTCTCGGCCTATCCATTCAGAGAAACGACGTGGTGGTTAATTAGTTCGTCTTTTTACTACTAGTAAGAGTTTGTAATTAGAATTTTGTTGTATTTATACACCGTGTCCCACGATGAGACCGCGAAACTCCGGAGGGTGATTGTTCATGGTATTCTGAGAAAAAAATCCTTATAAAGTTTTTTGATCCGGGCATTTTTAATAATTAATTTAAAAAAAGTATTTATAAAAAGCGACTATGTAATACTGGCTTCTGTTTGAAATGCTAGCGGTGGCGGGGTGGCGGTGGGCGGGGAGGAGTGGGGGTCCGCTCTGGTCACCGAACGCCTTGCCTTGTGCGGACATTCAAAATTCGAATTTCATATCTGAAATTGGTGCAGGTCACGTGGTGTTAGCCAGTTCAAAAATGGACGGTATTACACGCGTGAATTTTTTATTCATATTTTAATCATTTTTTTAAGAAATTAGAATTGAGTTTTTTGAAAAACTTTATTATGATTTTTTTCTCAGAATAACATGAATAATCACCCTCTGGAGTTTCGCGGTCTCATCGTGGGAAACGGTGTATACGTCTTAGTTTGTAATTTATTTTCCAGGAAAGATCTGATATTATGGCAGGGACTTTAGCAACCAACCAAGTGGAACAATTAAAGTAAGTCCAACGATAACTTATTATTAAAAATATATAAAACCAGCTATATACGGGACAGTTTTCTGCGCAGTTTTCCTATGCAGTCTGAAAACGGTCCCGTATACAACGAAAACTGTTTAAAAAACTGCGTGCTTATGTCAGATTTAAGCTGACATGACAGTTAATGTTTTTTATGTAAACGTTTAAGTAGACATTGGTTTATTGTATGCTTTTAAATACGTAAAAAACCAATAACATATTTACATTATTAGCTAAATATACATTTTTCTGAGAGCAAACATACGATAATAACTTACAATCGCGTTTCAAAAATACACATATTTTAGCGTGTCTTTTGACAGAAGTTTGACAGACTGCACAGTTTTCTAAACAAGAAACTGTGTAGTTTTCTGAACAAGAAACTGTCCCGTATACAGCGGGCATTAGCAATAAAAACAAGGTTTTCAATATCTGCTTGCAAGATTCTTAAACCAGATTTTGTATAAAATCTCGTTAATATCATGCAATGTGACTATTCTTCGCCAAGTAATAATCTTTATTCAAAGATTTTGGTCGCATAAAATACAAAGAGAGCCTTAACCATGCTTGCCCATTTTACAAGGCATCAGGTTCTCGGCATTCTGGACTTCCACTGTTGACAATCCGTCGGCAGTTTGTGTCAGAGCTGCGGGACGTGGACCTGACCTGGGAGGATGCGCGGGAACTGGCGGCCGATCGCTTGGCTTGGAGGCAGTTCCAAATGGATTCAGGAACCCATTTGCTCCACATAGGGAGCGGATATGGTATGATGATGATGAAAATACAAAGAAAATACTATTAAGCCCACTATATACGGGACAGTTTACTACACAGTTTCCTGTGCAGTCTGAAAACTGTCCCGTATAAAGCTAAATCTGGATGAAAAACTCTGTGCTAGTGTCAGATTCTCACTGTGCGCTAATTCCACACATTTTTTCACACAGTTTCGGCGCGCGCATCACCCGCGGCGATTACGACAGTATAATACGTATAATATTCAATAGTATCGGTAATATTACAAATAAACTTTGATAAACTTTTACTATGGCGAATATGAATCAAATGTAATAAATACCTAATATGAACTGAAATCCTAGATCGAAATTCAAAGTATCGAATAACGACTATTTGACAGATGAGTAATGTTGCCAGTAATTGTAAAATAGGTAGAAATTCCTAATATGTTGTATTTATCTGCGGTTATAATTGCATAAAATAAATGCTTTAAAATTAAAATGACTCCAAAATCGGTAAATCGGCTGTACATTTTCAGTAGATTCAATAAATCTCCGCAAAATCGATAGATCTGCAAAAAATCGATAAGATAGGCGACGATAGAGATTTAAGTATGGCATTTATGGCAGTCCGACTGTGTATTCTATGGTCCAACTATCGCGTTCTGCGCATGCCTACAGACAGTAAACTGTGCCGTGTAAAGGTAAAATTCACACCGCGCAGTTTTTATTGGTCAGAAAACGGTACAAGAAACTGTGTAGTTTTCTGAACAAGAAACTGCACAGTAAACTGTTCCGTATAAAGTGGGCTTGGAGCTGCCATCTGGATCCTGCAGTACTTTAATATCGTCCGTCCATCGTCTCGGCGGTTTTTCCTTCAGGTCTCCTTACAGCTATGGGCCTCCAGTTAATCAGACATTTGGACCATTCGTCCTCATTTTATAGTATAAGTAAGATCTTTGGACAATGTTTTTTGCCAGTTGTTTTTTCTCGTGAGGGCAGATGGAGTTTTAAGATCAATTTTAAGTTCGGCATTCGTATGAAAAAACCTTTTGGACTAATTTATTTCTGGTTGTGAAAAGGAAAAAGTACTCTATCGACCAGTAACAACATTTTACAGGAGAAGGTTTTTATTGAATATCTTCCTTAAAATATATTTACATGTATTTTTATATTTCAAGGTCTTCATTAGAGTCATGATTGAACCGATGAATTAAAAATATTTTGAAAAAACACATTTAATACACGTTATTTTGAACTTTATAAATGGATAGATAGAGATGCACCGTGAAAATTATGACAATGGAGATAGAGTAGTAGTAAGTGGAGATAGAATAAGTTGCCACCGCGCGTGTTTTTAGTGCTTGTTTTCTTTAAGAGCCATATTGAGCCATATACAGGGTGCTGTAATGTTACCCATAACTTAACAATAAATTTTCGATGTGGGAAACAGGCTCATTCAATGACCTGGTTCGTGCCTAATTTTGGTGGTGCAATTTATTCCAAAATTAGCAGATTGATTTCTCGAAAAAATAAAAAATCTCGATTTTACATTTTTATGCTATAATGCCATTTTCTTTCAAATAAAAATTTTATAAGGTTGTAAGGTTACCTTACATGTATTGTGTATTATGTAAACAATTTTTTTATTTATTGACTAAGGAATGTACAGAGTTATAATAAACACGAAAATAATATGGTTGTTTTTCTCCTAATTACTTTGTATTTGGATAAACGCAACCTGTATATTGGACAAGAGCTCGGGAGATAGAGGACTTAAGTACTCAATTTAGAATAAACGTCGTTAGCGTATAATATTTTCGGATGTCTTTTATTTATATGCAATAAAGTTTATTTCAGAAAATTGACGCATCATTCGACGCGGAATTTAGCCCTTAACAATACTGCATTTAAAAATCAATTTCACTAAAAATGGTCGATTGGATACTTTAGTACTCAGGCTGCGAAATACTTTATTTTACATTTTGTTTTAAGGTCTTTCCCACCAGAAGTTGAAGACTACACCGCTGAAGACAACAACAATAATCTAGACGAAAATTTCAAACCGATAACAAAAACCGACGCAGAGATCAAAAAGCCATCTCAAGATATCCACGATGCGAAAATTTCCGCCAGTATCGAAACCCCAGAAGACACCTTATCGAAAATAGCCGAGATAGACGACGCAATACTAAAACCGTTGCCTGGAAGTGTGAAGCACTTCTACTATGGGACTAATGTCTTTGTAACTGGTGGTACAGGCTTTTTGGGAAAGGCTCTCTTGGAAAAGTTGCTCAGGGCTTGTGGAGATATAAAATCCATCTACGTTCTGATGCGGCCGAAGAGAGGATTGAGCGTGGAACAAAGGCATAAGGAACTTTTGAAGAATCAGGTACAATATCAATGGTTCAATCCATTTTTAAACTTTTTCAAAAGGTAACACCGATTTATTTAACTTTTTGTACTCATTGGTAGGTTTATTGCCTAGTTGACCATTTCTTCCAACCAACCAATAAAATAAATTATTGCAGACATAAACGCATTAACAGAAAAAAGTACTTTTCAATAAAATTTTTTTTTTTTTAATTATATTTATTTATTTAATACATTAAATAAGGTAAATTAAAAAATAAATCTAGGTACTAGATATGCAAAATAAATTAAGTAAGCAAAAGATAGTGATTATAGTTGTTTGAAATAAAAATGCGTTTTTTTGGTTTAAATATAAATTTCTTAAAGACATTAATAATTTTTAGTTCATTGGGCAATTCATTAAAATACATGATTCCCTTATACATCCACATTATCACACTCAATGTCTGTCTAGGGTAGAAGGGAGGTAAAAATAGGAATAAAATTTAAGGAAGAAATGGGACATGTTTTTTCAGACCAATTTTAAGTATTTCCTAGCATTTGGGAGTTGTGGTCCATAGTGGAGCCGCATGCACTGTAAAGGACTTGGAGTAGAAGAAAGGACTATGGGCAGGTATCAGCAGTGTATTTTGATCAGGTGATCGAAAAAGTAATCCGTGAATCGACCAATGCTTAAACCTTTCCCGCAAGTAAAGTAGGCCGTTAGGATTGTTCAGCACATACAAGATAATGAACCGTCACTATAAGTGTAATAAATTGTGTGAAATCTTCAAACTGAAAAACAACGCACGACTTCGAGGCCACAACCTTAAGCTGGAGAAGACCCGGTTTAATCAGAACCCAAGAAAGCATTTCCTGAGCAACAGGGTGGTAGATAGCTGGAACGGGCTACCGCAGGAGCTGGTCATTGCGAATAGTGTGAACGGGTTTAAGAATGGACTGGACAAGTTTAAACCTAACAAACTGTCCGATTTAGGCATATCAGCTTTAAGCTGCTCGCCTAATATTAAATAATAATAATAATAACATTATGCAAAAGAGTAATAATGTGATAGTCGTCCCTCCGCTGTCTAATTTTTACATGAATCGTTTTACAGATACGTGTATCAATTTGGAAACGGAAAACCAAATTATAAAATATTTATTTTCTAAACAATTCAAGATAATATGTTTATAATTTTTTTTTAATAATAATTTTGCTGTCTGTGAATACGTACATATTTTGTTTACGAGTATATAAAAAACAATGGTTTTATCTCCTGCCGGAGCTTAATTTGCATGAAAAAATCTTCAGAAAAAATTTCATATGTTTGATAACGTATTGCGGAAAAACTGAATTGTTTTTTGACATTTTTTTTTGTTCACAGGATGAATGATTATATTTTACATGAACTACTATTCTTTTAGAAATGAGATGTCACTAATTAAAAACGCCAGCTCAAACGCCACAACGCCACAATGGCGGCCTACGTAGCGTAATGGCTAAGACGCTGGACTCACGATACGGAGGTTCCGGGTTCGATTCCCGGTGAGAACAAGCAAATCAAAAGTGATTTTTCTCAAGCCTGGGTGTTTGTCATGTTGTTCATCTCTGTAACTAGGCCTCCAATGGCCTGTTGAGGTGGTTAAAAAAAAATATAAAAATAAAAATAAACCATTTTGAGAGTTTTTCATTTAAAAAATGTGACGTAATTGTAGTATTTAAGAGAAACAATTTTTAATGACATGAAACATCATTATGTTGAGTAGCAAAACACATTTTTTTATCTTAGAAATATAAGTAATTACACATTTGAGTGCTCAAACGCCGAACCCTGTTTCATCGATTTACGGACCTTATATAGATCGTTTTCCCCATACTTAAAAATAATAATTGAAGTCATTGGAAAGATGGTTTATTATTATGTTAATGTTATCAGCTTTTAAGAATTTCGTCATGTTTTATTTAGTGTAAGATTTAAGATATTTTCGAAACAAGTCTCATGACATGTAAAATTCATATTAGTATCATCAAAAGGGATTATTAAGATGGTTTTTTTCCTCTCGGGTACAACGTCGAGTTGAAGGTGTCAGTGGTTGGAACGTTTCAAATTGCGATCTTTTGACATAAATTTAGTGTTAAATTTTATTAAAAACTCTACCATTTGCAGCACAGTAAATTAGCATCAATACATTTTAAATTGTGTCCCTCATTACAGATATAAACATGAATTCCTACCTTGTAGATCTTCGACAGGATCCGCGACAAATGGCCGAAAGACTGGAGAAGATCATCCCTGTGGAAGGAGAACGTGGCTCAGCCGGATCTTGGGATGAGCCCAGCAGACTGTAAGACCCTGGAAGACGAAGTGAACATTAGTCATACACTCTGCTGCTACTATAAGGTTCATTGAGCCGCTGTCAGAGGCGCTGACCTTGAACACTTTGGAACAAAAAAGATGCTGGAACTTTGTCATCGGATGAAAGTGCTTAAGGTACGTTTAAGGTCATGATAATTTTTTATTACAACATTTTGGGTGTGTTCAAATACTTGTACACAAATCTGGACTTATCCCAAGACGTTGGGATAAATCTAGAAAATTCCTGGTCTAAATATAAGTAAAATAAATCGCAGAGTCATCTGCAGGCGATTACTAGTAATTAATTTAACTCGGTCAGAGTCTTAATTACAAAAATGAAGTAATTTGCTAATAAATACTTAACTTCAATATCAATGCATAGATGGAGCTAGTTACGCGCTGGTGAATGGTTTTCGATTCGTAACATATATACAAAATCAAAATGTTACCTGGTGTGGATATTCGCTAATAAGCGGAATGGGGAATGTTGTATAACGTAAAGTGGCCACTTAACCCAGCCAATGACTGGTCATAAGCCCTGTAAACGCTCGAATATCCATATTCCTGATTTTGGAAAATATTCTAACTTCATCTCTGTAGGGATATAAAATGAATCTTCTTCAAAGATTATGCTCATTGTATTTCGGGCGTTGCGTTGGTGAAAAAATCCGTCCATCTCTTGTCGTTCAACAATCATCATTTTGTCTTTCTTTGCAGAGTATTGTTCACGTATCGACGGCTTACAGCAATTCCGATAAGAATGCTGAAATAGACGAGAAGTTTTATCCAGTCACTCACGATCCTGACTCCCTGATCCAGTGCGCTGCAGCCCTTCCTCAGGAGTTGCTGGATATCATCACTCCAAGAATTCAGGTAAACAATACTCTGAATCAGAAAAAAAAATGAGGACAGAGAAGGCTTTATCGTAATAATGAAAGCCTCACCCTTTCCCTAGACTGCTTTAAAGACTATTGAGTATTTTTTTTTCAGTCCAGCCAACTCTGCCGATTTTTTCAACAAGCTAAACCGCGATTTTAGATTGTTGGTGTGATAAAAATACGGATGAAATTTACGATTACGTACGCGAACAAATGCTTTCATTGTACCCCTACCACTGCCTCGGCTTATGTATTATAATTTTTCATTGTTTCCATCACCCAAACCAACCAGAGTCGGCCCAAATTAACAGTGGTAGGGATGTTAGTTTCTACCCCGATCATTATTTATTTGTAATTACAACCACCCGTGTGGAGACCGGTATCCCGCCTCGCCAGGCCCCCCATCCCAGACATCCACTCGTGCATCCGCGGTCAGGGTCTCAATGGAGGGGGATTAGGGAAAAGAGGGGACCCCTCCCCTGGGGACACAACGCATGTGTGCATCTCACACTATCCTATCATCCTATCTGGCAGACACTATTTCATACGTCCCCTGCCGTACCTTATCACAATACCTATCCAAAGACCATCCTATCCTTACAAAAGACACAATACAATTGAGTTGAGGGATGGGATATAATTTGAGACCTCCACGCACGCAGCTTTATCGTAATAGTTTGCACCTGGCCAGTTGGAAATATAGTCATATCTTCTTCTTCTTTATCATCAGCCATTGTTCATCTTCTGCTGGACATAGGCTTCCCTCTAGTTCGTCCACTGCTTTCTGTCCTGGGCCTCAAGCTGCCATCTGGATCCTGCAGTACTTTTGATGTCGTCTGTCCATTGTCTTGGCGGTCTTTCTACTGGTCTCTTAAACAAATCTCACGCCTCAATGTTCACGGGGTCACATGATAGTGGCAATGTCTCCGTTCTATCTACGCCCTTGATTTTCTCACTGGAATTTAGCATTAAAGATTTTTTAACACATTTTAGAATTTATTTATTGAAAGAGATAAATACCAGTAAATCATTAAAAAAGACAATATAAACGAGCTTCTGGTCAATGTCTGAAACGTGTGGAAAATCATTGCTCTGGTGCTTAATTTAAAAGCAAAAATCAAGGAGTACGATTGTATGGAGGCATGGCCATGGGTCACCTGACGGAATTCTCTAAATGCAAGCATAAACACCACAAATCTGGACCACAACATTTTTTAATGCATTTTTGAATGTCTTCCAGGGATCTCATCCTAATACCTACACCCTCACCAAGGCATTGGGAGAGCAGATTATCCTAAAATATGGAGTTGGACTACCTATCTGCATCATGAGACCTTCCATCGGTAAGTCAAATGATTTTATACCCAATAGACAGCAACTTTCGAAATAATTGAAGCATTTCGAGGATCCACTGGTCAGATCACATCCAAAACGACAAGGCAACTCTTAAATAGGATTGTCCATGCAGCAATCCTGCTGGATAGCCCATATAACATCAGGAACCCGGGCCTGAACTTAACCATCGTGGAGGGAATGATGATAGCAACAACCCTAAAGGTCACCCTAGAAATAGGTACATTGACCAGATGATTAGGGATATGCGCTGTATCAGCTACCAAGAGATGAAGAGGCTGGCGAGCGACAGAACCAAATGACCTGACGCGTAAAATCAATACAAAAATAAATCTACAAAAAAAATTTTCATCCCAGGCTATGATTAAAATTGCTTAACATTTTAACTTTATGTATTTAATATACACCGTGTCCCACGATGAGACCGCGAAACTCCGGAGGGTGATTGTTCATGGTATTCTGAGAAAAAAATCCTTATAAAGTTTTTTGATCCGGGCATTTTTAATAATTAATTTAAAAAAAAGTATTAATAAAAAGCGACTATGTAGTACTGGCTTCTGGGTGAAATGCTGGCGGTGGCGGGTGGCGGTGGGCGGGGAGGAGTGGGGGTCCGCTCTGGTCACCGAACGAACATTCAAAAAATTCGAATTTCATATCTGAAATTGGTGCAGGTCACGTGGTGTTAGCCAGTTCAAAAATGGACGGTATTACACGCGTGAATTTTTATTCACATTTTAATCATTTTTTTTAAGAAATTAGAATTGAGTTTTTTGAAAAACTTTATTAAGATTTTTTTCTCAGAATATCATGAATAATCACCCTCTGGAGTTTCGCGGTCTCATCGTGGGAAACGGTGTATAACTAACTAACTAACTAACCATCACGCCATTTCCCCGTAGTGGTAGGCAGGGAGGATAGAACGCCATACCACTCTGTCCTGACACACTTCCTTTGCTTCCTCTACATTCATACATCTTCTCATGCACATACGCCGATCATTCCGACTTTTCGCACGACCACTTTCAAGTACTTGACGTACTTGGTCATGCCATGTCTTTCTCGGCCTTCCGCGGCTTCTACATCCAGGCACACTTATATTTAAACTTCTTTTAGCCGTTCTTTCACTCATTCGCTCCACATGACCAAACCATCTTAAAAGCCCATTTTTTATTTTGTCGATAATGCTTTAATACATCAAGAGATGGGGAGGATGAAGAGAATGTTAAAAGGTAAAAAAAAATTGAAGATCTGTTATTGCGCTTACGATAAATACCCGCACTACGTTCTTATATTGGTTGGTTGGAAGAAATTGCCAATTTGGGCAATAAACCCGCCAATGTACACAACTATTTGTACAAAAAGTCAAATAAATAAAATAAAATAAATAATTAGCCTAAACGGTAATCGGGAGACCCAGGTTCTAGTATTATGATTCATTATTATCATTAGAATGCAAATTAATTTCATCTCTGATTGTATCTTCTTTCTTTTGCTTAAAAAGTAAAATGGATTACTACCTAAAAAGCGAAATCTTCTAACATTCATTTTATAAAACACTCAATTCTCTAATATTTTTCGTTTGGTGTTTTTGGACAATTCCATATTTACTTTCTCGATTTCATAAAGACTTTTTCGATAGTGTCTTCATTTCGAATTGTATACATAAATAATTAAGTTCTTTGTCCCCCCTATTCTTGACTATATGTATCATGTATATTCCACGAAACTCTAATATATTATTCAACGAGGATATTGATCGAGGCATTTCTCTTTAATTGTCTGGTTTATGGCATGGAAACTATATTATAACATTGTATGTAGGTACATGATCGCATGTAGACAATATACGAGTATACCTACATTGGATATTTTAATAAGTGATAGAAAAATAATACACACAGAATTTTACAAGCTGGCCATCAAGTTTAAAAAATTAAACACAAGTCATTTTTACTATTTTAGGTACCAAATAATTAATTACCTTAGTATGTTTTAAATGTATTTCTTGGTAGTTCTTGTACCTTGTACCTTGTGTTTGGGAGTTCTGGTACCAACCCTTATGTATGGTAGTGAAGCGTGGTGTTGGAAAAAGAAGGATGAAAGTAGACTGAATGTTGTTGAAATGCGATCTCTGTGTGGTCAGACTATGTATGATAGGTGTACAAATGTCGAAATTAGAGCAGAGTGCAGGGCTGAGATAAGCATTATCCACAAAATTAAGAAAGGGCTTTTACGACGGTTTGGTCATGTGGAGCGAATGAGTGATGAAAGAACGGCAAAAACAAGTTTAAATGCGAGTGCTCCTGGATGTAGAAGCCGCGAAAGGCCGAGAAAGACATGGCATGATCAAGTAAGACAAGTACTTGAAAGTGGACATGTGAAAAGTCGAAATAACCGGCGTATGTGCATGAGAAGATGTATGAATGCAGAGGAAGCAAAGGAAGTCTGTCAGGACAGAGTGGTAGAGCGTTCTATCCTCTCTGCCTACCCTTACGGGGAAAATGGCGTGATGGTTAGTTAGTTAGTTAGTTCTTGGTAGACTCAAGTTTACGAAAGGAAATATACGAGATACCTGTTTGTCATCTAATTATTCTCATTTTTTTATGTCACTTACTTAGGTTTTTAATATGAAATGACTAGCTTTTAAAAAATGTCTAAAGGTAGATGTATTTTTTTTTTTCTTATTTATATATTTTTGAACTATTTAAATAACTACATAGGGAAAAGACACGTTTACATAAGAAAAATAT
The DNA here is from genome assembly GCA_022494985.1 of Micrasema minimum. Lineage (NCBI taxonomy): Eukaryota > Metazoa > Arthropoda > Insecta > Trichoptera > Brachycentridae > Micrasema > Micrasema minimum. Next base: position 6,183 of record JAGVSP010002458.1, on the reverse strand, counting down.
TTCTATCTCTCAAATCGAGTAAAAAACTCGTGTTTAGAGAGGAAATTTTTTTAATCAATATAGGTATGGCGTTCCTCAGGGCTATTATTTTGGTCCTCTATTCTTTCAAAACAAAGTTTTCACTAGTAATAAGAACAAAATAAACGAACAGTATGCAAACATACACGAAACTAATAACTCATTAACGACTGTATTTTTAATTTGCTTGGATCCTCTTTAATTATTAAAATTATTAGTTAGTAGCAATCAACACTTTCTCAGAACGTATAAGAATTCCTTGACTGAATAATTTTAAAAAAAAAGTATTTCTTCTTAATTTGCAGTAACAGCAGCTTATAAAGAGCCTTTTCCAGGATGGATTGACAATCTCTTTGGAGTAACAGGTTCGTAATCATTTTTCATTTTCATTTTCACTCATTTTAATATCCTTCTGCCAAGGCCTAATGCGCACTTTATACAGGACCGAAATTTTTACAGTTTCTTGTTCAGAAAACTGTACAGTCTGTCAAAAAACACTCAAAGCGCGATCGTAAGTTATTATCGTATGTTTACATACAGAAAATTGTTAGTATAGCTAATAATGTAAATATGTTTTTTACGTTTTAAAAAGAATTCAATACATTAGCTATTTTATTTTGTTACGGAACAATAACAGACAAAAGGATACTTAATATAATACAAAAAAGATAAAAATATACCCAGGTAGACCAATTGCCCTTTAAAATTGTTCACATCGTGCTTAATCGAATGACCAAAACATAATGTTTATGAAAATGTGACATACACACAATGCCTAAGTAAATATAACACACATATTAAAGCAAAAGTGATCACAAATATCTCAAGGACAACATTCTCTTGAACATAAAAAAAAGAAGAAAAAAAAAACAAAAATCTACTTAAACGTTTATATAAAAAAAACATTAACTGTCAGGTCAGCCAAACGTCACGCCCACCATTCAATATTCCATACAGTTTCGCTTTATATGGGACAGTTTGCAAACTGCACATGAAACTTTAGGTACCTACACAGTTTTCTGTCCCGAATAAAGTCCGCTTTAAACTAATTCTACTGTTGTAAACACGAGTGTTGAATTTTTTTCATAAATGGTTCCAGGAATTGTGATGGAAATATCCAGAGGAACAATAAGAAGCGCCATTTGCAGAGAAAATGGCGTGATGGACTTGGTGCCAGTGGATTTAGCTGTCAACTCTTGTATAACAGCGGCCTGGCATCACACCAAACACAAGTAACTTGATTAAATGATTATTTCTTTTTAAATTTTCCAAGCGGATGTTGACAATCGGACGCAACTTGCGAAGTCCAGGATGTTGTGAGGCGGGAAGAAGAAAGAAGAAGAAACTGGCATGCACACGTTGAGGGAATGGACGAATAGCCAAATCCGTTATGCATCTCTGGGCTGCGATTCCGGTCGTAAACCCAAACGCCACTAGACGCCCATTTCTCGCCGAACTGTCAAATCGTTTATTTATTTTTATTTTTTTTATTTATTTAACCACCTCAACAGGCCAGGAGGCCCAATTACAGAGGGGAACAACGCCACAAACACCCAGGCTTGAGAAAAATCACTTTTTATTTTTGTGTTCTCACCGGGAATCGAACCCGGAACATCCGTATCGTGAGTCCAGCGTCTTAGTCATTACGCTACGGAGGCCGCCGTCTTATCCGTTTATCTCTAACCTTACTTATTCGACAAATTTGCTTCTCCAAAAATGTTGATCTTTTATGTCTTGTGGAATGCTTTGAAATGAACTCTACTTGGAATGAACTCTACTTTGAAGCCAAAAATCCGATTCCGATTTTTGACAGTGACAGTTAAGGGAATCGCTAAAATGTCTTAAACCTTAATAGAATCGCAGGGCTGACCGTCGACTTGCTGGATGACTTGCAAACAGATGGAACGACAGTTGGAAGTCGACATCCCAAGAGGCATCGTTGAATGAGACTAATACAGTCCCTAAGGTCTACCTTAAAAAGAAGATATTGACAACATGGTCAAACTATTCAGTGCATATTTTATGTTTTCTTTCGATCAAGCTGAAATAGTAATATAAGTTTTTAAAAAAAGAGAGAAAAAAAAAAAAAAAATCTATTTAGCCTCTTATCAAAAGAGGCTAAATTGGCAGTGCATAATGGAGTTCTGGTACCAACCCTTATGTATGGAAGCCAAGTATGGAGTTGGAAAAATAAGGATGAAAGTAGATTGAGTGCAGTTGAGATGCGATCTCTCAGGCGAATGTGTGGTAAAACTGTGTATGATAGGTGCACTAATGTTGAAATTAGAGCAGAATGCAAGGCTGAGATGAGCATTATCGACAAAATTAAAGAACGGTCTTTTACGTTGGTTCGGTCATGTAGAGCGAATGGATGATGAAAGAACGGCTAAAAAAATATATGATGCGACTGTCCCTGGATGTAGAAGTCGAGGAAGGCCGAGAAAGACATGGCATGATCAATTAAAACAAGCGCTTGAAAGTGGGCATGTAAGAAGTCGGAATAATCGACGCGCGTGCATGAGAAGATGTATGAATGTGGAGGAAGCAAGAAAAGTATGCCAAGACAGAGTGGTGTGGCGTTCTATCCTCTCTGCCTACCCCTTCGGGAAAAATGGCGTGATGGTTAGTTAGTGAGTTTTTTTATTAATAATAATCTTTCCTCTTGTTAAGATAGACCTGAGGGTCTGTATGATTCTCGTTCGTTCTTCTTCTTTCTCTTCCTCACCTTACAACATCCTGGACTTCGCAAGTTGCTCAAATTTGATCAACAATATAATATATTTATGTTATAATAATTATGAAAAAACTCTTCACTGCTCACTTGTTCGTCCTCTCTTGGAGTAATCTGTAATCTGGTCTCCTTTCCTATGTAGGCCGTATCAACCATATTGAATCGGTGCAACACCGCCTACTCAGAAAAGTAGCATGGATGATCGGTCTGGGGAGAGATGATATTACACCTATGAAGATATGGAGTCAATGTTGAGAATCTCTAGTCTTCAAAAAGCGTAGATCTAACATTGATTCCATTTTCATATTTAAATTTGCTAAATGGCATGATAGATGCACCATCTTTACTGACTCAAGTGACTTTCTGTATTCCAGTCCGTAGTTTATCGAGAAATAATGACGTGCTGTTCCTTAGTCACCACAAAACTAACTATTGTTTTCATGCCCCATTGTCTCGATTGTGTCGTATTGTAAACTCAAGACGGGATTTTGACTTCTTCTGTGAAGTCTATCAAGATTTAAAACATTCACTGAAGTAGACCCGATTAAAATTTCTTGAGTGTGTCCACATTTATTCTCACCGTCTTAGCTTCACCAATTTAATGTTCTGTCACTTATTTTTACTGCTTGTTATCCCTTTTATGCTTAGTTCTGTATTTTAAAATGGATTTTTACGTAAATAAAATAAAATAAAAATAAAAATAAATTAAACAAAACATTTTTGAACGAATACAAATAAACTTGTAGACAAATTACTGGATTATACCCATGCTAGGCTGATATCAGATATTATTGATATCTCAACAGAGACAGAGAAACTCTGGAAACGAATGTGGGTTATCTAGGCGTTTACAGGGTTTACGACCTGTCATTGGCTGGGTTAAGTGGCCTTTCTGTACAAACTCAACATATATAGAATTTTCAAAAATTTGTCATATATGGTTGTCAGATGATGGGCGGAATGGGGAATGTTGTAATACATCAAGTGGCCACACTTAACCCAGCCAATGACAGGTCATAAGCCTTGTAAACGCCTAGATAACCCACATTCGTTTCCAGAGTTTCTCTGTCTCTGTTGAGATATCAATAAAAATAAAATAAATTAAAATTGTAATATTTATGAATAATCTGTCATAGGACGACTCTCGACTCAACCAGACGCGACAAGTAATAAAAAACCATTCCTTACAAAACCTTCTACGACCCTTTAACCTCAAACCTCCCTTCCAGAGTATCCGAGCCTATGATCTACAACTGCACCTCCGGGTCCACCAACCCTCTGACCTGGTACCAGTTCACCAAGTACGCGGTGGACCACGCGAGGATCAGCCCCACCAAGTACGTGATGATGTACCCGAACTTCAACTATACGACCAACAGGCTGGCCAACCTGTTTCTGGGACTCAGCACCCACTACCTGCCGAGTATTGTGTTTGATATAATCATGAAGGCGCAGGGAAAGAAGCCAATGTGAGTGTATTGGAGTTCTGGAGCTCAATCACAGATAACTATCGACGTAGTTAAAAACGTGCTAACCACGTGCTAACGCTAACCATTTGACCGATCACAATGAACATACGTTCTTACCACGTTCATACCACGGTCGCGTTACCATAGATGAAAGGTACAATAAATATCGTGGCCAAGCGTCAAACGTCAAATCAAGAAAGTCAACGCGCGTGTCGGATTGTTTATTATGTCGACTGCTTTTCTCAATATTTGGCTTGCCGATCGCCGGCTAAATGCAATACGGCACTCGAGAAATATTGAGAGAAAGATATGTGCGAGATTCAACCAATCCTCTTGAAATGAGCGATGTTGAATTTTCGTACGTTATTCAATCTCGGGAAATGGCTCGCGACTTGATGCGCTCGTTTTCTACGCATTTGAGGAGAAAAAAAGTGCGTAGAACGTCTTGAAAAAACGTAAAATATTTGAATTTTTTTGACATTTAATATGAGGTGTTGCCAAGCATCAGTTAAAATGTGGCAATATTAAAAAATAATCCCGATCGATAGCTTTTTAACGCGTGTTCCATTGTGATCGCGAAAACGTTAAACATCCATGGTAAGAAATCGTTATCACGTCGCTTATTACCGCGTCGATAGTGATCTGTGATCGAGCAACTGGTCTTCTTATCTCGTTCTTTTTTCTTTTTCTTCTCGTGATATTATATGATTGTTTATATGATATATTATTAATATATTAATATATGATATATGATTGTTGTCAACTAACAAATTTAATTAGTATACGAGTGCCTGGTCGAGTTACCCGTAGTAATGTGCCCTATTTTACTGTAGCCAATCATCGACCAATTACAGTGCTAACTCACCGATACGAAGAATGCACGCACTGGCTAACAAGTTAATACGGAAAAAAAAATGATTAAATAAAACACTGTTATGTGTTACTATTGGTTTATTCTATAAAAATAGAATTTACCTACACTACCTGGTTTCGGGAGTAACGTTCTCCCATCGACTGGTGAAAAGACACTAAATTAGAATACAGATGTTATACAGAAAAATACAGAAAAATTAAATTGCAATACTTAAGAATCTAAACACAGGGGTAACATAAATATTGATACATAGAAGTGATAGAAAAAATCGAAAAAACACATCTTGGACAGTGGTGATGGTAGAATACTAAGAAGTTGTACAAAAAAATTTAATGATAATTAATTGCTTGCTAAGTGGTGGCAGTTGATGTACTGGGGTCTTGAGGGGAGGTATGGGTAGGGGGTCTTGAGAGGGGTAGGGGTCTAGGGAAGTAATTTGAGAATTGCGTTTTAAAGGGAACATAGTTAGAAGTGGAGATGATATATGAAATGTTTGATTATTAATTAAATTATTATTAGATTTCAGATTTTTGTGTATTTCCATGACTTCAAGGTAATTCATATTTGCTCCTTTATGGTTTACTTGGTGTAGAAGTTTAAGTTTGTGATTACTAAAAGAGCAGTTATTTTCCATAATATGATTGGCAAATTCTGAGAAATTAGAGTTAGTAAGACAGCGACGGTGTTCGTTAATTCTTATTTTTAGATTACGGGCTGTTTGTCCAATATAGGTTTGATTGCTTGTTCATTATGCGACTTTGATTTTAGATTGTTCATTATGCCGACTTTCAAACCTATATTGGACAAACAGCCCGTAATCTAAAAATAAGAATTAACGAACACCGTCGCTGTCTTACTAACTCTAATTTCTCAGAATTTGCCAATCATATTATGGAAAATAACTGCTCTTTTAGTAATCACAAACTTAAACTTCTACACCAAGTAAACCATAAAGGAGCAAATATGAATTACCTTGAAGTCATGGAAATACACAAAAATCTGAATTCTAATAATAATTTAATTAATAATCAAACATTTCATATATCATCTCCACTTCTAACTATGTTCCCTTTAAAACGCAATTCTCAAAT
>JAGVSP010002457.1:0-27857 GCA_022494985.1 Micrasema minimum | reverse complement strand
GTTTTAATTTTTTTTAAAAAAAAAAGGAAATTTTTACAAAATTTTTTAAAAAGTTGGTTTTAAAATCTAAAATTTCGCTGATATTTAATTAACAGTAGCTCGTTATCTAAATTATGATTTTGTGAAATGTTAATTCTCTAATTTTATGTACCTGCATGTATCCAGTTTATTTTTTACCGAATCGCAATGGCAGATGAAACCTTATTCGATTTTTTACACAGTGAAATTATAAATTACTGTGAAGGTACGCAAACCCAACATACCTTGGATGATAGAAAAACCTTTACCTAAAATAATCCAACTATAAAAGATGTACTGTTTAATTTTATCAGCTGGTAAAATCCTAGTGGTATACTGTTGTCCGATCACTAAAGGGTTGCTAACTACAAAACAACAATTTTGTCAACAGGCAAAAAAAATTGCCTTGAAAAGCTATAATAAAGACGTTTTTTGTTGGACTTAATGTACTGTTAACTACGTCCAACTGTAAGTCTGTCAAGCTTTCAGAGACAAGAGGGGGTTACTTCACTTTACGTGAATGTATACAGTAGGTTAATGATAGGTTGGGTTTAATAAAAAAAATAAAATCAAAATAGCTTTTTAAAAGCAAAATTTATGCAGTTAGTAGGTTAAGATTTTTAATCCAACCAATCACAGCTTTCCCCATTTCTATGCTGTACCTCTATAATCCAGAGAGTAAAAACTTTTGTGGGATTTTGACAGCTCTACCTCGTAAAGTGAAGTATCCCATTCCTGTCTGTGGTGGAGTAATTTCTTTCCGCTTTCCAGGATACGGATTTGTCTGTGGTGGAGTACATCGGGTTCTCGGCCGGGTACAAGGTGATGGAGCGGCTGACTCGCGAGTGGCCGCGCTTCAAAGACGAACTGGACACGGTTAAGTTCATTTGCACGGACTTCTGGACCTGCGTCTACAAGAAGCAGATCGACAACCTGCGCACCAACCACCAGGGGGTGTACGTCCTTCAGGACAACTCCTTCCGTTTCCTGACCAGGTTCTCCAACGGACACCAGTACCTCGAATACGCACCCAGAGTAACTACTATTTTTGTTTATTTTTTAAGGGTATTTCACCTGCATACTGATCACCAACCTATCCACTTGTAGATGTACCGCTGTTGTGGTGCGTATATGACAGCAAAAGAACGGTGTGTGAACTTTTAAATTGAATAAAGAGTTGTGTATAAGATATGACAGAAATATTTTTTATGAATCAAAAAACATTCAATACCATTATGTTTTAAAAATTATATCATTCAAATTACCTCAGTGACTTCGTTTACAGGACTCAATCCGAGAGGTCAAATTTTTTATGACTTGCATAAGTGGTTCTGGATCTCACCAATGGTTTGAATGATGTTAAAAAGAGGTATCCTCAGATAAGCATTATCGACAAAATTAAGAAAGGGCTTTTACGATGGTTTGGTCATGTGGAGCGAATGGGTGATGAAAGAACGGCTAAAAGAAGTTTAAATGCAAGTGTACCTGGATGTAGAAGCCGCGGAAGGCCGAGAAAGACATGGCTTGACCAAGTATGTCAAGTACTTGAAAGTGGTCATGTGAAAAGTCGGAATAATCGGCGTATGTGCATGAGAAGATGTATGAATGTAGAGGAAGAAAAGGAAGTCTGTCAGGACAGAGTGGTATGGCGTCCTACGGGGAAATGGCGTGATGGTTAGTTAGTTATCCTCAGATTTTTGTAGTATTTTAATAAAGATTTATCAAAGAGTCTGTTAGTGCTTTGAGAAAACCTTATTTCCTCACTACTACTATTTCTTTTGGACTTTATTATGTAGATATATTATATTAAGACAGGTGTTTTATTTTTCAGTTTGTGGCTTACACGTGTGGACTTGTGAGGGGAGGATTAGCCAGCCTCGGGATCAACAGTATCGTCACAGCAGATGTACAAACTATGCCATCGTGTAAATTCCATATACAAGTTCAACCCAACTAAAGAAATGTTGTATTAAACATGTCACTACACTATTATTTACCAAATTATCCTAAACAAACAGTACACAGATATAATATGTATAAATACTAAATAATCACTATTCTGGAGTCTCCCTATCTCTTTACAAAGAATGTAAAAAGGATGGCTTTTTTCTAAATTTTTTAAATACATATTTAAATAAAAGGGATATTGAATACCTACAATGTTTCAAACATGAGTGTAAAATCTGTGGGTGGAAAATCATTAAAATAAAAAGAAATAACATTTTAGAATTTTTTATTGCTACTAATCCAATCTCTCCTGACAATAAACTTTCATATTGTAGGAACGAAGCGACACCGAATAATAAATATACATTGTTTTGCAACCTGATAACAAAATTTGAATCTACAGTAAATGCCTCTGTTAGTATAAAAATATTAAATCTGAAAAGGAAATAGTATAAAAAATAAACTGAATATATTTCACAAGATTGCTGTTACTATTGGAATATAGTGGAATGGAGAAAATGTAAATGCTTGTATAAAAGGTGTGTAGAATTATCAGATTTGATGGTCATAACATAATGCTCGACAAAGGCATTTATTGGTGGTAAATAAATTTACTTCAGCGCCTGTTTGTAGGCGAAGGCCAACGTGCACGCTGTACCGACCATGCAGCCAAACATTGTTAATCTGTACAGAACGTTGTCCATGGTGCCACCCTTCAGGAATACGGGAACGCCATTGTCAACCTGAAAATTTTCACACAAAGTTAGCGAGGAATAATAATAATAATGCTCACGCATATTTTGCTTTTTAACGGTTTTCACGGTCATCACAGGACCAATTATGGCGCACAGGCACCTTTGCCCAGAATGATCAGGCGGGTGAAAGATCATCAAGATCTTGATTATTTTGGTGTTAGGATGTCTTTCTTTATAAATCAGCTGAAGAATCTGTATAGTTAGCTTATGCATTTTACTTAATTTAAAAAATCTATTCTTTGTCTTTGCTGTTTATTTCTGTCCTTGCAATTTTTTTTCTTTGTAAAAATTTCGTGTATCTATAATGTTTATAATGGACTCTGTCCGTCAATAAATAAATAAATAAATAAATAAAACTCTGTTGACTTTTAAAAACTGAAGAAATAAGAATATGACCTAAAGCACTGATACTCATTATAAAATGGTTGAATCACACATTGTCACTTAGCTAAAACTTACATCTCATTTTTGCTCATTTTACAGGACGACAAATAAACTGATTATTTTATTGAATTGAAGAGAAATATACGGAAGTGTTAATGAGCGACATTTAAATTTAATTAGTAGATCAACGCTTGTTAAAAATATCTATCCAACGAAAACTTTTAAATTTCAAATTGAAGTACTGATATATTGTGATAAATTTTAGCAAAAGTAAGATTATTTTTACTAACTCACTTTTCCAATATCTAAACTTGCTAAACAATTTTATTTTTATACCTGCAGATCTTCTGACGAGTGCCAAACGGGATAGGTCAAGTTAGGAGGGAAGGTGAAGGATTAGTGATCAGGATTTTTTTTGAATAAGTTGTTAAACACAATGCATCAATACATATATTATCTGAAATATTACCAAAACATTTCACAAATATTATTATTAAAGTTAAATTCTTGTTACTACAGAAATTTTATACATAGGTACGACGGTACATTCAATAAAATGTTGATTAACGTTTAATTAGAACATTACTTTTCTAGTTCTAAAAACATTTTTTTAATACTCATTTGTTTGCCATTTGAAAACTTGGCCTTGGCTATTTTAGGTTGGTTGTTACCATATTGCTACTCAATAATCTACCAATGTACTGGGCTCTAAGCACTTATTTTGTAAATATAAATCTTTATTCGTATACTCCATTTCGTATGGGGCCAGAGATTTCCTTTTCTTTGAATTTCAAACTCCATACTAAACAGGGTCAAATCGACTTCTGGGTCACAAACACATTCTACTACTCTAGCAGCTGCCTCAGTAATAATTTATTAATAAGGGATTGCTTTTAAATAACTAATTGATTAAATTATTTAATATAACCCAACCTACCTTAACTACTGTATAAATTTCATAGCCTATTATAAAAAAGAAGGCTTTCAAATAGCTAATTGCCATCTTTATTTTTTCAAAACCACTGAGTAAGAATACCCTATCTTTTGTCTATAGCGTCCGCTCATGACCAAGAAGTCGATTTGAGCCACTAAACAAAGGATCAAGGAAAGGAAAAAATGCAATTTTTCTTTCCAAAACCTGAGCTAATGATCCTGACGGCACCTACACACTTGGTCATTAGCCGATAATTATCAATGTTGGTGGAGGGGTAGATATTAGAAATTTTCTTTTGAGAAATATCAGTGCAATAGAAAGTGATAGCTTCAGAATCGGACCAATTGCTTAGGCCTAGTGAAATATTGAATTAAATTAAAATAATGAAGTTATTTGACTTATTATTTAAACAGTGATCTTTACTTGACGTGAATGTGTAAACCAAAAAGAACTACAGACTGAATATTCACAGTATTTCAATAAAAAAAAGAAACATTTGATATTATACAAAGCGTGAAATAACACTTAAGTATTTCAGCTAAAGATGTCGTGTGGGTATCTAACCTGAAAAAGTTCCTGCTTCGCCTTCAATTTTGGGTTTACTGGGGAATAATTTACGGCTGGTGCACCTTTGCTGGAATAGCTCCTCACTCCAGCCTGAACAAGTTTAGAGGCACCCTAAAGAAAGGAATTACACACATTTTAAATATGATTATATAATACGCACTGAGTTGTATTAATTTATTAGGGTTGAGATCATGTATAAATAATTCAGATTAGCGGGAAGATTAAAATGTTTGCGTTTTACCCGGATTAGACTCATTTTTATGATAAAGCTGTGACTGGTAATGCGAAATGTAAAATGTAAAATTTGATAATGAAAAGTGACACACCAGAAATGAATAGACAATATTTTTTAAAGATGAGTAGATCACAGATTATATAGAAAAGTAGAAGTGGAGTGATCTTGGAGAATAATTATTAATCGACCCCCCTCCTAATTACAATTTGAGAAAATAGGTAGTTTTCAAATTGTAGAGCTCTCTGGCCGAGTATAATTAATTTGGAAATAATGTAATATTATGAATCAGCAAATCAACATTTTTTGCATAAAATATCTCCATGTAATGTGTATAAAAAGAAAAAAATAAATATTCGATTAATTTATTTTATGTTCTTATAATGAAAATACAGGACAGTCATGTAATTATAAAATTTATGGTTACTATCGTAGGATTTATATTTTTTCTATTAAGTACATCAATATGTATGTTAAATTAAATAGAATTTTAGTGAACGAAAAAAAACGTACCTACAGCGTAGTAGGTACTTAACACAAAAAAGTCTAATTTTGAACGCGATAAGTAGTTTACTTCTGCCACGCTTTCGTATATCCATAAGCATTTGTGCAAAATACTCCAATTATGCATCCAACCCATGTCAGTCTATACAACAAAACGTCCTTAACCCCACCTTTCAGAAACACGGGAATATCGTTATCAGCCTGAAAAATATCAAAAACACAAAACTATGACAAGCAGAAATTAATATAGCTTTTGCGTAAAGCCACACTTCAACATATATATATTAATAAACTTCAATAAAGAAGACACATCGTTTTTATATTTTTAATAAAGGTTGTTGTACATATTATTTTACCTGGAACAACTCCATTTTCGCCTTCAATTTCGGGCATAAGGGAGAATAATTTACGCATCCCCTGTTCCCACCGGAATAATTTCTAGCAATTTTAAAGACGCCCTAAAAACACATGTCATACATTTTATAATGTGAGCTCGTCGCTTGTCACATATTATATTCTGTGGAATCGGGTATCTCAGCAACACCATGTCAGGCACTTTATTAATGTATAGTTTGAAATTTTAAAATTGAATGATCGAAAAAATAATACTTCTTTATTGGGTATATTAATTTTAGAGAGGAAAATACTATTCTGTAAAATATTCACATCTTACCTTGATTAGACCCATTTTTATCGTTCAATTTGAAAGTCTCGTTAGCATAAATTTCAATGAAACAAAAAACATCGGAATTCGAAATATGACATTTTTAATTAAATACCTACCCAACGGTAGTTTTTCATAGTAAGTAGGTACTTCACATAGTACTTACTATGAAGAACTACTTAGATACCTACTTTGATTTTTACTATCATTTTTTGATCGTATCAAAAAAAAAACAATTTTAAACATGGCGTTCTATCTTCTCTGTCTATTCTTTCGGGGAAAAAGCGTGTTGGCCATCCGATAGAATTGATTACAGATTACCTGAATGATCGACTTTTTGAAATATTAGAACTACTCGGTTATGAAATCGATTTTACCAATAAATAAATCTCTAATGCTGATTGTGAAATATTTACTGTCGATCGAAATTGTCTATGGTTACAAACTTGTTGATTCGCGGTCTTTTAGTATGTTTGTTTCCGGAAAATGGCCTCCGGAAGAGTTGGTGACCGAGCATTAAACCCGTCATTGCTGCACAATTTTATTATTAGTCGATATGAAATCCTTGAAGCCTATTGTGTCTGACAAAAACATTGTAAAATATATAACATAGTTTATTTCTTTATACTTAAAGTAAATATTTGTTTCCTGCCCTAAAAGTGACATGTTCTAACAGCTATTAAACACTAATCTTGGTTGTCGCTAAGCATTCCTTTTATTTTACTTTCTAGGCGTTGACTTGTGGCATTCGAATGGATTGGATCCAAAACTTTTGTTTTAATATGTTGTTTGCGATAGGCATTTTTCAACAACTTTCAGAAATAGAGGCTTTCAGTGCTTCGTACTGTTTACCCCGATATCAACTTACCAAATATATGATTTTTCCTGATTTGCCTTTCCCGGCTATTGGTAAAAATAAAAATTTTATTCAATTGATGCTTTAACCTTTAATGTAATTTAGAATAAAAAATGATTACATTGTTCTTTTGTAGATGGAGATCCTAATGTATTTTTTATTTCTGAGTTGGGCCAAATTGTTAAATTAGAATCTTCTGAGTTGGGCCAAATGGATCATGTCAGAGAGTTGTTTTTTTTTAAATTTAGTTCAGTATATACCTAATATTACTTTTTTTTTTTGCATTATGTGATACTTTTATTTAATTTACGTCGCCTTGGTGGTCAAGAGAGCTAAGCCACACATGTATTGTTTTGAGAAAATGAACAATGAAGTTTTAAGAAACATCAAAATTATATGGAGAATCGCTTGCCTCTTTTCACACTTTAGCAAAATTCAGTATTCTAACAATGTAATATCACTTAGCTCTCTTCATTACTATAAAGTATACAGTTCTCTGATTAACAAAGCGTAAAAATATCATTTTTTGAAAAATGTGGGTTGACTCTTTTGACCACCAAGGTGGCGTTTATTATGTCTAGTCTAAATTATCCTTAGTATAACTTTCAATTCTTCTTTCTTTTGGTTTTGTTTTGTATCATGTCTAATATATTAAATTATCCTTAGCATTAATTTCTTCTATCAATGTTTTTTGTTTTGTATTATGTCTACTACATTAAATTATCCGTAGTATAACTTTAAATTTTTTTTTCATTTTGTTTTGTTTTGTATCATGTTGAGTGTTTTTTTATCCTTAGTATAACTTTCATTTCTTTCAATAAATTTTAGTTTTGTATTATGTCTACTATTCATGCATCCTAATACTTTTTAAATTATAAAAAGCTTTATTCTTATTACCTTGCGTATAATATAACCAGCTTTGTTTAAAACTGGAATAATAATTTTTCTTATACATTTGCTTTGTGAGCTTTTAAGCTCTTTTTAAAAGATATATATAAATTCCTCAAGTTTCTACTCTTATTAATATTTAAAAAATTAATAACATTTAGTTTCTCCGTATGTAGATATATATCTATTTGAATATGATATATATAATACATATGTACTCATGTTCTTAAAACGCACATGTGAGAAACAATTTATATGTTTTCTTTTGAATGAAGTAAGCAATTATATAGAACAATATTATCATTTGGCATCTAAACTGGATGAATTGTGTATCAATTTGATTGGTTTTAATAGTAAAAGCACACTAAATTATATCTTATGATGCAGTGTATTCATATAAATTCATATTATATTACTTGTTTTATGTAGGAATGCTTACCTACTTTCATTTTCATATTAGAATAATTTATAAGCTTTTTATTTTATGTATTATACAAGGACCAAAAAAAAGTATGTTTGTTCCAATTTATTAATATGATATGTATGTAAGTAACTAATTTTATTTTCAATAATTCTCCAATTATGCATAATGTAAATCCTATTCGGTTCTGAAATATCACATGAATACTGCACTGCTATTTTTTAAAACCTCAAAAGAATATTTTTCTTTTCAAATATTCCCAAAACAGAAACATCTATCAGCTTTTTTCTGTTTATAATGAATTAGTAGTAAAAATGTGTACAAATTTAATAAAATGTTACATTGTATATTACAGAACTAATGGGATATTTTGGAGGTGAAATGTTCTGGATGTTCACCACAGGTGTGGCGGGGTTGGGGCCACATTCTTTGTAATGTAATTTAACATTTATGTAATTGAATTTCACTTATCATTAAATTTACTTATCAAGTACTTCCAAATAATGATTTTTAATTTCTTTTTCAACCAAAAAATGTCAAAATCAATGTGCGTTTTTGAAATGACTGCTAAAATATTAATAACTATTATATGATTTGTTTATTTCATTTATTTGTATGTGATAATTTCTAACTGTCAACCAGCTATCGCGGAACATTTTGATCACATTTTGATTTTGACATTTGACATTTGTTAACCCTAGGGAGGAAAGTAGAAGGGGCGCAAGGAGGGGTTAGGGGGAGGGGGATTCATAGACAATATTGCGTTCATACTTAATTAATTTATGGCTAATTAATTTCCTGA
Organism: Micrasema minimum; assembly: GCA_022494985.1. Classification (NCBI taxonomy): domain Eukaryota; kingdom Metazoa; phylum Arthropoda; class Insecta; order Trichoptera; family Brachycentridae; genus Micrasema; species Micrasema minimum. The sequence continues at coordinate 18,885 of JAGVSP010002457.1, read as the reverse complement.
TATTTGAGTAAGAACCGATTCAATTTTTTTCTTCTATAAAATATTGTCTTGTCTGTGACGCCTGACCCAATCGACGGATAATCATTTTCTATGGGGAAGAATCAGAGTTGTTCATCTATAAGTATATAATCTGTGCCGAGCATTTTTTGATGCTGGGAGTTGAAATTGAAGGAATTGTGCTGCAAAAATGTAAAATAACCCTAGTTTATTTCATTTAAAGTAATTTGAAATATTTGTTTCCTGCCCTATACCATGTTCTAAGCTATTAAATACTTAATCTAGGTTGTCGCTAAGCATTCCTTTAATTTTACTTTCTAGGCGTTGACTTGTGCAATTCGAATGGATTGGATCCAGAAACTTTCGCCGAACAATGGATGGCATTTAGTCTATCGCATCACAATGGAGCTGCTCCCACTTTGAACTTATTAGAGTTGATGGAGAGAAAAGAATTTTCTAAAAAAGAAGTTGAAAAAAGTTTTAAAGAAGTAAAAGACCACGCGTCGCTTGCCGATAGTATATCACATTCAGTGTATCAACACGCAGAGTATCCTTTTGATTGAATTATATCGTATTTAAAGTGCTTATTTAAACGTTTTACGTAAAAAAAAAAAATATGTGTCCGTTAGTAGTTGCAACACGTACTTTCCTTTGTTAACAATACTTCTAAAATTTATGCATTTTTATGGTTGGTAATATCTCTGGTCCCGAATAAAAACGACACAATTCAAAATTTAATTATTTTCGAAAGAAGCAATACATGCTTTTTTCTAATATAGATCTTTATTGTTATTTTGTGCGGTGTTTTAAAACCTGTAACTAGAATAAAGCGCCGTTTTCGTATGAAAGTTGTGTTTCACCTCAAGGGCGCTGTACATATTTAGTGCCAGCATGGATGCATATATTCTGGAACTGTTTTGTAGCTGGCCTCTAAATTTAATTCAAATGCTTGGGAAAAAGATTTGGAAAAACTTAGTTGTTTTTCAAATTCATTGGGACTCCGGAGTCTCGAATATGCAGGTAGCCAAATCCAAGCCGCAGGGCACGCAGCAGCGAAGGCACGGTCTCTGAACATAGTGCTAGGGTGCCTGCGATTTCGCCTCTAGCAGTGGATCTTTGTATTAGGTACTGTTAGGATCATTGTATTACATTATTATTTACTTTTGTTGCTTAATTACGATTATACCATGTGTTTTACTGTCCTTGTTAGATGAAGGGCTTTATAATTAGTGGATATTGCATATTGGCATTGAAATATATCTGTGAATACTGTAGTTTTATAGGTTTCCTTAACTTTTATATGCAGAGGAAATGCGGATGTTATAGCTGACTACCTGTGCACCACCCCCAAGGTAGGAACTAGAAAAGATAATTGTAGGTATAGGCATTCCTCCTTCAGCTAAATGTCTTCAATAATATCATCGCCATTCAGGCAAAAATCTAACTCTAGAAACACTATTTTGAAATTATGTTGTGCTTAAAAGAGTGGTCAAATTTTCACTTTTGAAGTGTTTTCATGTAATCATTATATTATTTGCATTACTAAATAAGCGTAGAACGTGACATTTGTCGGTTAAATTCTTATTTCTATGAATTGTGATTCAAATAAAAATTGTTTTAGACCAGTGACTTGCAAGAACGGTTACAGTACACTTTGATAGTGTGTACGTACATACGTCATACACTATATCCTTTTCTCCCTCTACGTCTATCTACTATTGCCTACTTGAATTAGATGTGAAAGAGCGTGATAGAAGACATGTAGGAGGAGATCTCCGGGGTTGTAGCTGCTTGCCCTTCCTGTTTAGTGGGTGTAGATCTATCCCACAGTGCGTTATATTTGTGACTAGACCTACACTCATTAAATTGGCTCGGCACTAGCAACATTGGACATCGCATCACCTTCTACACTTGGCCATAGAAAAGTGTCATAACTGAACTCTTCTTAATTTAAATTGTTAGCCATACACACCATACGCCATCTCAACAATTTTTTTAAAGCACACTGATACAATATATCACATCATGAATACTAAACTTCACTAGTTAAAATGTCATTTTGGGAAATTGTAAAAATGCCATATATACTTCAATACTAGTATATTATTATTAAAACTGGATATAAACAAATTTGTTTATCAGCGTTGTAATGAGATAGAAACATGTTTCTTAGACAGAAATGTGGCTGTCAGTGTGAGCTATAATGTTCATTTTTGTCAAATTAAGACTTTGCAGTAAAGTATTCACGGTGATAAAGTACTTTTGCGGCCTTATACGTTGTCTCTATACATATATATCGAGAAGATAGTGTAGTGGCTAAAACACGACTCGCACTAAAGTTCTTGGTTTGATTCCCGACAAGATCGCAATGTTCTGTACCTATTTTAATTCAGTACTATTCGCAGGGCTGTGTCAATTTCCACTTTTATTTGGTCAATAATAATGAATGAATCATCTTTAAGAGGTCTCTAAAGGACTCCTTGAGGTTCTCAATGTTCTGACTTGGACTCAACATTAGTATGTGTACTGGATGGTATTTGAGCGGAAGTGGTTGGTGATAATTGTGGGCGAGTATGAGTTTGGTACACATCACCTCCCTACTGTGACTAGATCCATACTCGTCTGCAGCCGTCAACATTCTACAACATTGACTACTCTAAATCCAGCAGGTAACATTATCAAAAGAGGCTAAATTGGCAGTTCATAATGGAGTTCTGGTACCAACCCTTATGTATGGTAGTGAAGCGTGGTGTTGGATAAAGAAGGATGAAAGTAGACTGAATGCTGTTGAAATGCGATCTATGTGTGGTAAGACTATGTATGATAGGTGTACAAATGTCGAAATTAGAGCAGAGTGCAAGGCTGAGATAAGCATTATTGACAAAATTAAGAAAGGTCTTTTACGATGGTTCGGTCACGTAGAGCGTATGGATGATGAAAGAACGGCTAAAAAAATATATGATCCGACTGTACCTAGATGTAGAAATCGAGGAAGGACGAGAAAGACATGGCATGATCAAGTAAAACAAGTGCTTGAAAGTGGGCATGTAAGAAGTCAGAATAATCGACGTGCGTGCATGAGAAGATGTATGAATGTGGAGGAAGCAAGAGAAGTGTGCCAGGACAGAGTGGTGTGGCGTTCTATCCTCTCTGCCTACCCCTTCGGAGAAATGGCGTGATGGTTAGTTAGTTAGTTAGTTAACATTACATTCTTCATAATTTGTTAATAATATTGCAAATAATATTTAGTCACCAAGCAATTCTGCCCTCGTGAAGAAAGCGGCGTCTCCGAAAAGTAAAATGTTGGCAAAACAAAGAATACAAAAATGTGTCCTATAGAAAATGTATGGAGATGTGAATTTTTTATTCATCCTTCCTCAAAAACCACAGAGAATTGTCATTTTATTAATATGTTCGATACTTGTATTGAAATACAAGTATCGATACTTGTATTTGAAATACAAAAAAAATTATCTAACTCATTTTATGCAAAAGTGGAGATGCGACTTTCTTCATAAGGAAGGCAGAATTGATATTTATTTATTTATGGACAGCCAACAGACGTACACTAATTTTAAATCTATACAATATAAATTACTAACAATAACGTCCAATTAAAGGCTATCTTTTAACTATCTAACAATATTAAAACAATTATATACTAGTTATTGTTGCAAAGTACCCATCCTGAGATAATTGCAATTATTTTGGTAGTTTCAGCAGAACTTAAACTTTTTAAGTTCAATAAACAAAATGTTTCTTTATGTCGAAACCTCTACAGCAAATCAAGCCTTATGAAAAACCAAAATTTTCCAATAAAATCATTGCACTCTTGATATTTCAATTTGATGTTTAGTTTTTGATAGTCTGAAAACACTGCCAAAAAGTAGGAAACAAGTTGTGACGGAGCCAAATTCAAACATACATATTTTAATCTGCTACTCTTAACTAATGGACCACAATCTCGGTTAAATCATGACAATAATTTAACAATTTGTTTCACTAACCAATATTTTTGTAAACTTTTAAATAAAACGTTAAAAAGTTTTTAAAAACCGGTTTCAAGACTGCACGTGTGAGACAAGAAAGAGAAGCACTCACTTTGTAGTTATTAATTTTAATCTAAAGCCCACTTTATATGGCGCAGTTTACTACACAGTTTTCTGTGCAGTCTGAAAACGGTCCTGTATAAAGCTAAAACTGCATGAAAAACTGTGTGCTAGTGTCAGATTTAAGCTGACATTACAGTCAATGTTTTTTATGTAAACGTTTAAGTAGACATTGGTTTATTGTATGCTTTTAAATACGTAAAAAACCAATAACATATTTACATTATTAGCTAAATATACAATTTCCTGAGAGCAAACATACGATAATAACTTACAATCGCGTTTCAAAAATACACATATTTAGCGTGTCTTTTGACAGAAGTTTGACAGACTGCACAGTTTTCTGAACAAGAAACTGTGTAGTTTTCTGAACAAGAAACTGTCCCATATAAAGCGGGCATAAGGTTTTAAGACATGTTGTCTCTTTCTTGTCTCGTCTTTATATAAAGAATTATTATTGAATAACTTCAAAGCGAGTGCTTCTAATATAATATTTGCCTTATTTTGATTGTGTTTGATCTTTAAACTTCAGTGTGTCAGAATTAATTCTGGTTTATCTCATTATTTGTAATTAACTGATGCGACCACTGTAATAATAAGTGAAGGTAATGTTTAATTTCGTCATGTATCAAGAGTAAGAAGGGAAGCCGAGAGCTGCAGACTCCGACAGCCAACAGGAGCGGCAGAGTAGACCCTCCTTCTACACCCGTTTCGTTCCCAACACATACACCACACTTCACACACATACACATGACATAACATAACATAACCACTGTTTTGCTCACTTCACGTCTTCAGAAATTTGTCTTGTACATTGTGTTACCTCAAATTGAAAATTCTTAGTTCATTGTACCAAACATAGCACTGTGTGCACAACATTAAAATATAAATAAATTTATTAACACATCTTAAAATCAACTGAATTTTTAAACACATGAATAATATTATATGTACCTAAATCAACTTAACATTGGTTAAGTATAGAATAATATATAATTAACAGCCAGCGTTAGAAAATTTAGGTGTTTTCAAAATGACATTCCGGATTTAGTTGGCAGCCATAAAGTTTCTCTATGGAAGTAGCATGGCCCCTTTATCTGATTTTCTAAATAGCTCTGAAAAATGAAAAGCCTTAATTTTTTTCTCAATTATCACGATAATTAAAGGTAACAGCAAAATAAAAATTATTAGTAATTATAGATCACATCAATTTCTAGTAATTAGCATGCCAGTTTTTATATTTATTACTTTACTTTTCTATAAAAAAGTATAAACCCTATTTTGTGTTTTTAAAAAAAAAATTGTATATTTCAGTCTGAAAATGACAGTTTGAAAAAAACACTAGCACGTTTTTATAGTAACCCCCTGCCATGGGAAACATAGAAAATTGTTTTATGTTGCGGCACAAGTTTTTTATATGGGCTGGCCTAATACCGCTTCTCTTTCTATATTCTTTGATTGCATGTTATCAGCGTTAGACATTTTTTTTTTTCTATATTTAAGAAGGAAAATGTTTTATATGTGTATTTTTGACAAACTGTCTACGGCTCAATAGTGTTTAAAATGCGGTCAGTTTCACTGTTTACATGTATCAACAGATCACAATCTGCCAAGTATTGGGGCGCGTACTAACTCGGAGATGTGGGGGCAGCTATGGCGACAAATCTGTCCTGTTACAGGGGACCTGGGAAGATTCCTCAGGGCAGTGTATTTCCGTTGACTTGGACCAGTAAAGTTTTTAGCACTAATGTTCATATTAGTTAGTAAATTGATAATACTTAAAACCGAGACCTTAGCACTGCCACAACCCTTTAAATTTCGGATACGCGAAATCGCTAACTTCATTCATTTTGTCTTTGTGTAAATTCTGACGCAAAGTCCCGAATGAAGTAAGCGATATCGCATATTAGTTGAAAAAGTCGGTCCATCTGAATACAATAGTCTAGTCTAGTGAAACTGAATACATTAGAGAATCTGTCCTCAGGTTGAAGCAGTACTCTTTGTTCCCCGGTCAGATAGTTGCCATGAAGGGTCTCAATATGAGAGGAGACAAGTTCGTGGCGCAAGAAATATACTACGATGCCTCTTTTGACAAACCAGCCAAAATGGAGCCTGAAGAATCTCTTAGTGGTAAAATTATAATTATTTTAACACAAAACCGATAACTACGTACTGGATCTTACATTTGGTCATTAAAAAAAACTATTTAGACGTCTTGAAACTCAAAATTGATTCTGACTTTATGAATCCGACTCAAACTCCACAGTACTGTCAAAAAAAGTAAAAAAGAACGAGAGAAATGAATAAAATATGAATTAATTAAATATAAATTATTAATCTCAAGATTTTGACGGTACATTTTTAAGGATTATTACATTTATATTATATAAAATATTGACCGTACACATACCTACCCCTCATATAAAAATACTCAAAAAAAAGGGCAGTTTATATCACTAAACATTCATTATAGTAAAGCGTTTATTTTTAAATCTAAGATGGCGGATGTAACTTTTTTCATAAAATGACGATGGGTATCGTTTTAAGGGTTTTCAGGGGTCCTGATTTCGAATATAGCGTTTATTTTAAATCCAAGATGGCGTTTGTCCTTTTTTTTCGTAAAATGAAGTTGGGTATCGTTTTTAGGGTTTTCAAGGGTCCCGATTTATATGTGATTTATTCATTTAGTATATATTATTAAAAAAAGAGAATCAGGTTGTGGTGTAGTGGTAGTCGCGGACTCAAGATAGTTTCGAATCCCACTCCAGCACTTGTTTCCTGCTTTCTGGCACACTTATTTCCGACTAAATAGTTTCAAAAGAAAGCAGCCTGGAAATCGTTCAAAAGAATATGAATAAAAAAAAACACATATTTTGTAATTACAACTCTTGATAAATATTTAGAATGTGTGTCCAGGTCCCTTGCAGATAGTAGTGGCATGTGGTCCGTACACGACGTCAGACAGCCTTACGTACGACCCCCTGAGCGACCTGATAGCCTACGCGGGCAGGAACCAGCCCCACGTGCTGCTGCTCCTCGGGCCCTACGTGGACTCTAACCACGCTATGGTCCGGGACGACACCATCGCCGAGACTTACAAGGCCTTCTTCGAGAAGCTGGTGGACAAAATCATGACCGCTGTAGAACATTCCAGGTATGAAACTAAAATGAAAAGAGCATACCACACCACGTGACTCGCGGCCGCTTCCCATACAAACTTATACTCGATTTTCTCCCTGGAATTTAACATTAGAGCAATGATTTTTTCATACGTTTTAGATATTGACCAGATGTGTGTCTGTATCTACTTATTTTTTAAATAATTGATTTGTTAAAGGAGATAAATACATTTTTAAAAAAATAAGACGATACAGACACATCTGGTCGATATCTAAAACGTATGAAAAAATCATTGCTCTAATGTTAAATTCAAGGGAGAAAATCGAGTATAAGTTTGTGTATGCTCTTAAATACTTGTACCATTTTTCTGAGACTGACTTATGAAGAGTTTTCTAAAATGGTAATCTTTTTGTAATAGCTATATCTGTTTACGTTGCAGCCCGTATACCACAGTAGTGATGGCGTCCTCCTCCAAGGACGTGTTCCACTCCGGGATGTTCCCCACCCCGGCCTGCAGCACCAAGAGGGTCTTCCCCAACCTGCGGCTGGTGCCCGACCCCTGCACCCTTAACATCGGGGGCCTCCTGGTCGGACTGACCTCCACCGACGTACTCATGCATCTCAGCAAGGAGGAAATATCACTGTGAGTATTGCTTTTGTCCGCCTCGTGGGGGAGGCACTAAAAGATCCACCTACATTGTATCAGCTTTAAAGTACAAAATAATCTAATATTAAAAAAAAAAGTAAGAAAACAAGGTTTTCTGCATATTATTCTATTGAAATGGGGAGGTTTCCGCTTATATCTCTTCCAAGCGTTTATTTTTACTTTTTACAGATGGGCGCCTATAAAGTTCCGTAATTGGGTTCTTCCCGATTTTTTATTTTTTATTTAAAAAAAAATGATTGAAAAATGACAATATCAAGGGATTTTTTTAAATTTTTTTTACCATGTCATATGAATTTTCTAGCGCGGTTTGAAATAACACTTTTTTCAAAATCGCTCGCAAAATCCTCCATTTGGCGCGCATGCGGTGTGACGTCACAGCAATATATAGCGCTCATTACGGGATGAATTTCACTCCTTTCACGGTAGACGGGTATGACGTCATTAGCCAATAACGGGCGTTAAAAATCATTAGTATTTTCGTGTTTTTAAAACATAAATTTATAAATGAAAACAAAATTTTTGATCATTGTGTTTTATATCGTTGGAATTGTAAAAATATACTTTAAATATTTATAACGTTTTCAAGGATATTCATGCTATCGGGAAGATTCCTATTATTGACAGGCAACCATAGACCGAAAAATGCAATACTTTATGTTTTTGTCTTTACGATAGTGAAAGCACATGTTCTTTAGCTCCGATATTTATCGATATCGATGTTTATTGAGCCTACTTATGCAACGAGGATTATTCAAGTTGATTTTTTCCATGAAAAAATATAAAAAATGTGATTTAAATTAAAAAACTATTTGTTTTTTTTCTTTATTTGTCGCGACACAGAATTTCTCAGTTTACATTACGACAATAAAATAGTCCTATGCATATTTGGGTTTTCTGTAGCTCCTGCACCCGATGACAATCTCCAATTAAGGAGTTTATCGGGACTGTATTTAAAGTTTCTTTTGTAAAGAAATTATGTATTTTTTTGTAATATTTTTTATTGAATAAAGACTTAAAAAAAAAAAGTTTTACGACAGCGCTTTTGTAATATAAACTCTGCTTTAAACGTCTGGGTATGTTTATAAACTAAAAAATGTTGAGCAAAAATAAAATATAAATTTGTTAAATTGAACTTCTTCATAAATAAAGTCGATTTTTATGAGAAATCGATTCGGTAACGCATTAGGACATCCCTAAACGACACATAATCGATCTGTCAAAAGTCAAATAAACGCTTGGAAAAGGTATAGTGTTACACACTGTAATATCACCATTCCTAAAATAACTTTACTGCATATCTTAAAACGCTTAAGATAAGTAAAACATTAATTTATTCAGGCATCACTATGCAGAAACTCTCATGACATTTTGTGTTGTAGGCCAGCGCAAGGCCCCGATAAGCTGGGCCGCCTGGCGGGGCACCTCCTGCAGCAGCAGAGCTTTTACCCGCTGTGGCCCCCCGCCCCCGCGCTGCCCGCCGACGCCGCCCTGTGGAGCCAGCACGCTCACATGCCGGCCACTCCGCACCTCCTCTTGCTGCCCTCGGACTTCCGCTACTTCGCCAAGGTAACCCACTGTCGCCACTATCAACACACACGCTAATTGTGTTTCTCATTGTAACATTGGTTAAATCGATGGAATCAGGTCGAAGGACCGCATCCTTGGGTATTAGAAACTAGAAAGAAGGCTGGAGACAGACTCTAGTGGAGAGTTTTTTGGGGATATGGCCATGATCCTCAGTAGGTTGAAGCGCCGGAGATGAAGAAGACGGAAAAATCTATTATTATATTACATTCGATTTTTATACCAAATGACTTGCCTGTACAAATCGTTTGTGACAACGATTGTGTTAGCTTTCTAGAATTATAAAGGACGTCTAATTGTTGAGATATTAAGAATATTATAGCCAGCTACGTCTAACCCAGGGATGGGAAAATGTTTCGATCCAGCCCGTGACTGATATCAGTAAATATTTTTAAATTTGTCTCTCGATAAACAAAATTTGATCATAAATTTGAGTTCACCTAAAAAAACATGAAATTATGAAGTCAAAGAAAACTTTTGGTGAAGGCAAATTTGTGAAGGATTCTTTGCATAATATCGTGGCTGATGTTTGGGTTGTCATAATATATCTGTGGGCAAGTGTTTCCAATGATGAAACTTCGTAAAAATAAAATGAGAAGCTGGTAAATGAACAATCAAAATATAATTTATCGCACCAATCTAGCATGTCAAAACAAAAGTGATTTTTTGTTGTAATTATAACTTTCAGTAAACCCTTTTTGGCTCGCTTAAATGTTATAATTTCTTAATATGGCCCTTCTTGAATTCTATTTCCCCCATCCTTGGTCTAACCAGTGAATTTGTGAAGAAGCGGATGCTAAATTATTGTAATTTTCAAGTTATATGAAATAATATTTTGTAAATATATTTATTTAAATACTGGTGGGTCCGTTTTGCGTCCCCTCTTATTGTTTTACTGTTATTCAACTCTCAACTGTATTAGTAATTTATCAGACAATAATTGACAGTTTGCTTTATGTAAAGTATCTCATTTTGTATATATTTCATTTGTATATTTGCAATTGGCAAGTCGGCAAGCCTTTTATCTTTGCAGGCATTTCAACAATAATTGTAATTTTTTATTTCCAGGAGATCAACAATTGCCTGGTTGTTAATCCTGAGCGCTTGACTAAAGGAGTTGGAGGCGGAACGTTTGCCAGGATACAAGTAGATCTACATTCCACACAGGAGATTCTATGTCAAATACTGAGAATTTAGTTTTGTTAGCTAACGGCTAACTTTAGGACTGTTTAGCTATCTAATAGAAAGTGCCACAAGAAAATAAATTCATAAAATTACATTGCAACATGTTATGAGAAATATGCTCAAGTATAAATAAATAATTATTACACATTCGAGAGTTAATTTGGCGGCCTCCGTAGCGTAATGGCTAAGCCGCTAGACTCATGATACGGAGGTTCCGGGTTTTATTCCCGGTGAGAACACAAAAATTTTAAATGATTTTTCTCAAGACTTGTGACGTTGTTCTCCTCTGTGATTGGGCTTCCTGGCCTGTTGAGGAGGCTAAATAAATACAAATTTATGTACGAAAAAGTGAAACTTCTTTTCTTCTAAGTGCTGATTATTTTTGTGTAATAAAAAGTAAACTTTTTTAAAAGTAGGATCTAACAGTTACATAATTCCAGTTATTTTTAAAACTGTTGGAGATAATATAAAGTTATTAATAGTGTTGACAAATATAATTATTTTTTATCTTTTTATAATGGGGCAAATGTTATCAATATACAATATGTTATAAATATTTACCTTTTACAAACATTGATAAATTTTGATATAAACAATAATCAGGAATCACATGCATTGATAACAATGATAATCTGTACTTTTTCATAACGTATAATTTTTTTAAATGGGTGTTTTCTCATAACATCTGATATTCCGTGTTACGTAACACTTCTCTAGTAGAACTAAAACTGAGATTGAGGGATTTTATTTCTCATTTTGTCAATTCTGTGAATTGTTTTATAAGTTATTTTAATAAAAAATTCTTTATATCTCTGTGTTTTATTTCTAAATGTACTGTTACATTTTATTTCAGGGTTAAGCGTAAAATTTGAAAACCTCATCTTTCCTTATAAGCCTAGATCAAATGAGAAAAAGTCTGTGTATTTTGTATGTGTATTTTGAAAATTAATGTTAAAATTTCGCATAGGTATAATTTATTTAATAAAAATTTCTAGCGTTATTACGAACTTAATAACATACAAATGCATTTTATCTACTATGATTAAATACTGACTAAGCAACTTCTACAATATCACCAATCTTCACGAATCCCCCTTTACGAAGGCCGAGGTGGACACCCATTACGGGAGTACTCATGTCGGATACTTTCAACTTGGGATCTCCAACTTCTCGATATCTGTAAATATCAAATTATCCAATTAATCGGTGATTGAACGACAAAATTATAAGAGTGAATTATGTCTTCTAAATGACGTAATAAAACTTACGTTTTCAAAGTTCTAATTGGTTCTTGCATCTTGTCCTTTTCCCCTGTTTCTGTATTCACAGTTGTCATTCCACATCTTAAAAAGAAATTTAAAAAATCTTACTTTTTTTCTTATGGAACTTGTTTGTATGTGACTTGCTTTAAAACAATACTATTGTGACACTATGTAACGTTGGGTAAAAGAGTTATGTGTTTACCTGTTGCATTGTTTGAGAGCTTTAAACACGACATCTCCAATCTTAATCCATTCCCAGTAATCCTCTTCGAATGGTTGAGGTCCCGCCACCAGGAAGTTGGGACGGAACTGTTTAGCCTCTATTGGAATGCTGAGGCGGGAGTTCAGGTCGTCTATGGAGCTTGAATTGATGATGGTGTACGAGGTCAGGTCAGGAAACGCTCCCTGGAATTTCATCAAACCATCTGATAACAGATCAACTGTCATACAGAGCTTAAACCGCAGTAAAAGCAACTATTCTCTTGTTTCAACTTGACCAAGACGGCCCAATACAGGGAACTTTACAAAATTTAAAATCAACAAACTGAGTGAGATACGCTGTGTCTAATTACACTTGACAAAAAGTCTTCACAAGTAGTTCTTTAAGGGCAGATGAAGTGTGCCATCAAGTCTGATATTTCTTGGTAGAGTGATATATTGTTTAGTTGAAGAAGAAATGCCAATAATCGAATTTTGCAGAATGAGACAAAAAACATTACACACTTTTTCTTCTTTTGACCAGCTGGCGATACCTAGTTCTAGGTTAATATTACAAATGGGCGGTATTTCATACAAGATTATATGAAAAAAATCCAGTAATTTGAAAACATGGGAGCAAAAATAACACAACGCATTGGTAAAACAAAAGTGTACTAAGTTCTCTTTTTTTTACATTGTCTATATTGAAATGAATTCAGTGGCATATTTATATTATTAATGTTAACACGATGTTGCTTGCTAAATACACAAAACCTATTGTCAGTATTGTCATCACCATTTCTTTTATAGATGTCTTAAAAATTCTACTTACCAAAAAAACTCCTTGACCCCAAGTAATCAATTTCTTTTAAATATAAACATATTTATTATGTATTATTGTCTTGTGGGAGTTAATAAAAACAAGTGTATGAGATAGAAAAAATAAATGAAACACGTACAGTATCAGTTTTAGAAATAAGTTTTCGGCTTTTCAGCATTTTTTCATGGTTTTGTGGACACTGAACTAATCTCATTCCACTGTCTTCATTTAGGAGATACCTGAAAAAAGCAAAAATAAATAAAATTAGTACTTGTATATTAAAAATTTTGGAAATAAAAAATAAAATCACTTATATATGCTATTACCGAGAGAACCATTTTGCCACCTCATCTCCGCTATCCAAACAGTTGAGTGTTGTTCCCCAGAGACTAGCTTTTGTTGCCTTCTGCGATTCGGTTTTTAAATCAATTTTGATGGTTTCCATATTCGGAGCATCTAACACCAGTTGGTCATCGATAACTTGGGTCTTGACTAGAACAAGTCTCGGTTGCATTCTCGCCGAAACGAAAGCACCTAACTTATTAATAACCATAAAACTCCTAAAAAAAGAAAGAAAGAATTTTGTAGTTATTCTTAAATTATAATGTATCAATATAACAAAATTTTGAGTGTCTCCAAATACTTGAAGACAAAAACTGGATTGAACTCAGCCAATGACAAGTAAAGCCCTGTAAGTGCCAACATATCCATTTTCCCTTCCAAACTTCTCTTCCCTATTGAGACACAAATGTATACAGTACCTATTTGGGTTTTATTAATAGATAATAAGTTATTAGTCTCAAACTAAGAAATATGTAAAAGTGGATTAAACCTGTCACGAAGTAAACCAGACCGGAGTCCCAGTGAAGTACACTCCATTTCGTTTAGTCTAATAAGTCCAGCAGATTTGATTGGGAAGCACATAATGTCAGACAGATTTCCGACCCTCCGCCACTTCACTGGAATCTTTTCTCTTTTGGAGTAATATCTCCAAACTGTCCATAAAGTTGCCGCACTCAATAAACCTATTCCAAAAGATATGCCTGCAGGACCTTTGGTAAAAAAGAAATTTATTTACTGTTTTTGTCTATATTAGCATTTCTATGTAATTCCTGACAATAAAATTTATAAGTTTTATTATTATTAGTACATTATCAATATGTCCCAAGTACTGAAAAATTTGTCCTTGAGAGTTTGTAACATTAGTGTTCTGTTAAACCTGTGGTTCTGTTGAAATTCATAAAGAAAGCACAACATATATAATAATAGTACTTGCGCTATGTGAGTGCCTATTACCTACTATGTGTGTATATTTCCTGACCTATATTTACTAAAACTAAATTATCTTTAAGTGGTTTCTATTGAGTGACACTTAAATATGTTAGGTATGGAAAAGTACCAACCAGTAGCAGTAGGTAGGTAATCAGAAATCAGAGTATCTCAATAAAACAACAACAAACCTTTTAAATTATTCATATCTACAAATAATGAACACTTTTTTAATTTGAAACAAAAATGTTTGCACTTCAAACTGCTATGAAAAAACTCTACTGAGTTGTGTATTGAACACAGTGAACACTGAAGCAAACTTAATAGTCTGAAGTCTGAAACACTGATTACTTATCTGAACACTGACAATAAATTGGAGAAAATGCGGAATTTAAATTTATACTGTTTTAATGTTTAATGTTTGACCAGTTTGGTGACAAAACTACACAATTATTGTAAGTAGGTACTTCTATATTGAAGACCAGTGTTTTTTATATTATTATTTTAATGGTATATTTATATGTCCTTGAGTTGGCCAGGTAAATTAATGCAGTCAAACTCGAATTGAGAGATTTTTATCACATGTATACTACCTATAGGTATGTATAAATAAGAAATAAGTTGAAATATCGTCTATGTAAGTTCAATACCTATTGATTCAAATATGTTCAGAAGAGATAAAAAATATTGAATTTCAGAAAAAAGAATCGTATAAATGTTGAAATTGTATTTTCTTTTTTGTATTAGGAAATGTATTTTTGCTAGTATGTGTTAATTCAAATAAAGATTAAACCGACATGATATTGCTTATTTTTTTAATGAACAAGATTTATTTGCAGTATTGACTTTTATCGATTGCAAGACACCTATTGGTAAATTTGAGCATTTGAATGTTTCAAAGTATAATAATCAATACGTTTTATGCCTCTAAAATCACCAAAAATATGTATTTTTAAAATTAAAATGGTTCATCGGCAGTGGTGGGACAAGACCTACATTTGATGTGGGCAAGTATAGATTACGGTTTGAAGTGATGTATTCGTGAAGGTAAAACCTTTACTTAATTACATAATTTATTATGTGTAAGTACGGTATTATTGTAAATGTGTTGGTTCATATTATGGCATTTGATAGTTAAATGTGTAAATTCATTCAAAGCGAATTACTCAATAGATCAAAGAATACAACATAGTTTTGTAATACTTATTGTACAATTCAGTTATCATTCCGTATCGCACTTTCAGTCTAGTGAAACTGAATACATGGAGAATCTGTCCTCAGGTTGAAGCAGTACTCCCTGTTCTCCGGTCAGATAGTTGCCATGAAGGGTCTCAATATGAGAGGAGGCAAGTTCGTGGCGCAGGAAATATACTACGATGCCTCTTTATTCAAACCAGCCGAAATGGAGCCCCAAGAATCCCTTAGTGGTATAATGATAATAATTATGTTAACACAAAACGGATAACTATGTACTGGATCTTACATTAAATTTGGTATTTATTTACCTACTTAGACTCTTGTAGCTAACTTCATGAATCCAACTCTAAATCCACAATACTGTCAAAATGAATTCACAAGATCATCAGCCTTTCACCTCAGTGTTAAAGATACTATAATAAATTGCAAAAAATATGGTAAATTTCTAACTTTTTCTGACAATGCGATCTAACAATAAAGTAATTACAGCTATTTTTTAAACTGTTGGCAAAGTTATTTATAATGTTGACACTGAAAATCATTAAATTTATTATCTTTTTATATAAAGGGGCAGGGCTTTTTTTTCCATGTAACGCGGTGGAACGGCGTTCCGGCACCTTTTTTCACACGGTTTTATTTTAAAATCAATTAAACGAAAAAATATTTGCAATATATTTTGAAAAAATCAACCTTTTTGTGCGCTTCGTGGCTTAGCTCATTTCAATTTAATTTAAGTTACATTTGAATATATTTTTTTATTATTAAAAAGCTTGACATGAAGTGCATTCCGGCACCTTTTTTTAAAAAAATAAAAGCCCTGTAAAGGGGCATATATATTATGTTATCAACGACAACATGTTATAAACATTTATCTTTTACAAACTGTAATTTTGATATAAGGGATAATCAGGAAACAATGTAATACAGTATTTTTTCATGTAAAATATTATGTAAGTAATTTATAATTTTTACAAATAATTTTTTTTTTTATAACCATGGCAATGTCACACCACCTGATGATATTCTGTGTTACATAACACTTCTCTAGTAGAACTAAAAGCATTAAACTATTTGAAAGCAGACCCAAAATTTAAATATTAGAGTATATCATAATATTTAGTTTTAAAAAAATTAAAAAAAATAAAATTGAGGGATAGTATTTCTCATTTTGTCAATTCTGTGAGTTGTTATATAAGTTATTTATAACTATGTAGTAATTTTTTTATCTCTGTGTTTTACTTATTTTTCATGAAATTGAAATGTTATAATATAGGTATTATAACATTTCAGGGATAAGCGTAAAATTTGAAAAACGTCATCTTTGATACTAAAATGAAATCAGTATTAAAATTTCGCATAGGTATGATACTTTTTTTATGAAAAAAAGGCCACTGCATGATCGCTGGGCCTAGCCATGATCTTTAAATTTTGTTCTGGTTTCATTATGAACTAAATAACATTCTAATGCGTTTCATCTACATATATTAAGCAACTTCCACAATGTCACCAATCTTCACAAATCCCCCTATACGAAGGCCGAGGTGGACACCCATTACGGGAGTACTCATGTCGGATACTTTCAACTTGGGATCTCCAACTTCTCGATATCTGTAAATATAACATTTTTCTTTTACTTGTTGGTGATTGAACGACACAAGTATAAGAAAATAAATTTTATAGTGAATTATGTATTCTAAATTACGTAATAAAACTTACATTTTCAAAGTTCTAATTGGTTCTTGCATCTTGTCTTTTTCCCCCGTTTCTGTATTCACAGTTGTCATTACGCATCTTAAATAATAAAAAAAATCTCAAACAATTTTTTCTAATAGAACAGTAAAGTTATTAACTTAGTGTCATAAACCAAAACTCAACTTTAACTCAGTGAGTAGTGATGATTGTCATCATAAAATGTACTATTTGTTTAAACAAATAGTCCGTCATTTAATGACGACATTTTTCATGTTTAGGCCATTAAAAGAGTATGAGACTTGCTCTAAACAAATATACTATTATGACTCTGTGTGTAAAATTGGGCAGTAGAGTTTTATTTAACCTGGTACACTGTTTGAGAGCTTTAAACACGACATCTCCAATCTTAATCCATTCCCAGTAATCCTCTTCGAATGGCTGTGGTCCTGACACCATGAGGTTGGGGCGGAACTGTTTGGCCTCTATGGGGGCGCTGAGGCGAGAGTTCAGGTCGTCCATGGAGCTCGAGGTCATGATGGTGTAGGAGGTTTTGTCGGGGAACGCTCCCTGGAATTCCATATTAAACCATCTCATAATGGAACCAACTCTGCCGTGTCCCAAACTGCAGTAAAAGCAAAAGCACTCCTATTTTGTCTTGTGGGAGTTAATCAAAACAAAAGTGAAAAAAAATGTGTTTAAAATATAAAAAATAAATGAAACACATACGTACAGTATCAGTTTTAGAAAAGAGATTTCGGCTTTTCTGCATTTTTTCATGATTTTGTGGACACTGAACTAATCTCATTCCGCTGTCTACATTTAGGAGATAGCTGAAATAATCAGTAATACATAAAATGAGTACTTATAGTAAAAAGACTGAAATCGAAAATGTAATAAATTATGTAAATAAGCCTTTACCGAGAGAACCATTTTGCCACCTCATCTCCGCTATCCAAACAATTGAGTGTTGTTCCTTTGAGACTAGCTTTTGTTGCATTCTGCGATTCATCTTTTAAATCAATTTTGATTGTTTCCATATTCGGAGCATCTAATACAAGTTGGTCATCGATAACTTGAGTCTTAACTAGAACCAGTCTCGGATGCGTTCTCGCTGTGACATAAACTCCTAAGTTGTTGATAACCATAAAACTCCTAAAAAAAAGGAAAGAATTTTGTAGTTTTACATAAATTATAAAGTAGCTATTGAGCTAAAAATTTTGAGTGTCTCCAAATACTTGTAGACAAAAACTGGATTGAACTCAGCCATCAATGACAAGTAAAGCCCTGTAAGTGCCTACATATCCGTTTTCCCTTCAAAACTTCTCGTCTCTGTTGAGACACAAATGTATACAGTACCTATTTGAGTTTTATTCATAAATAATAAGTTATTAGTCTCAAACTAAGAAATATGTAAAAATGAATGAATACCTGTCCCGAAGTAAACCAGACCGGAGTCCCAGTGAAGTACACTCCATTTCGTTTAGTCTAATAAGTCCAGCAGATTTGATTGGGAAGCACATAATGTCAGACAGATTTCCAACCCTCCGCCACTTCACTGGAATCTTTTCTCTTTTGGAGTAATATCTCCAAACTGTCCATAAAGTTTGCCGCACTCAATAAACCTATTCCAAAAGATATGCCTGCCGGACCTTTGGTAAAAGGGAAATTTATTTAATGTTTTTGTTTAAATATGCTTCTATTGTATAATAGCTCTACTATTTACTGATTGTATATACATTCCCTATATATTTACTATTAACTTCATTATCTTTATGCGGTTTCTAT